>PVJC01030921.1:0-20904 GCA_004026665.1 Murina feae
ATTATTTTTTAAATCCTCACCTGAGGATATGTTTTCATTGATATTTAGAGAGGGAAAGACAGGAAGAAATAGTGATGTGAGAGAAACACATTGATTGGTTGCCTCCTGCACACACCCTGACTAAAGCCCAGGCCAGAGAGGAGTCTGCAACCAAGTTGTGTGGCCTTGACCAGAATCAAACCCAGGACACTTCTCCCCACTCAGCCAAATCGGCTAGGGCACCTGTTTTAAAATTAATGGAGCATCTTCTGTAGCCATGGCTTGTATCTCTTTGCACATAGCACTAGTCCCTGCATTTTATGCCATTCTAGGAAAGTATAATGAAAAATAAAATCAATGGGTGGAACATTTGGGAGACTCATGACTTTATTTATACACTCTCTGCTTCTGAAAAAAAAAGTGGGCAATTATCTGGAAAATTATCTTGCAGTTGGGACTGGGGTTTAGGTCATCAACAACATGCCCCTGTGTGCATGTGCTGGCCTTGGGTAATACTTTTCTCTGGGCTGCCTTGCATTTGTTCAGATTAAGGGACATGTCACAGAGCACACATCTGAACACTATTCATCCCATTAAAAATGACACAAATGAGGAGAAGGCAGGGGTCCACTTAGGAAGTATCCATGACACAGTCCTTTTCCATCATCCCACATCCACCCACCTGATATTTCTCAACCAAGTTGTGTAGTAATCCATCCCCTCTCTCTATGTTTTCCACACATTCTTTCAGGTCAATACACAGATGCTTTTACTTCTCTGAGTTTGAAAGAATAAATTATACTCCCACACCCACCTCTAGAAGATTACTCAAGGTCATGGCAATAAAATTTCTTTCTTCCTTAGCAAAAAAAAGAATAACTTTGCTTTCTCACAATGATTGTTCTTTGGTGTTTGCCTTAAAATGCTTTTGGGATAAAAGAAAAAGGAAGATATAGAAATAGGTTGGAGTTCCTATTGCTCTCCATGATATCAAAATGGTGTATTAATATGAAATAGTGTTAATGCATACTATATTAAAAGTAAGAGCTTTCCAGGTGCAATTTAACACCTAAATTAGTTTGGGTTTTCTTTTTGTTATTGTTTTTTAATCCTCACCCTAGGATATTTTTCATTGACTTTTAGAAAGAATGGGAAGGGGAGAGACAGAGAAACACATTGACTGGTTGCCTCCTGCACACAGGAGCTTGCATCTGAAGTCCGTGCCCTTGACCAGGATCTAACCCTGGACCCTTCTATCCACAGGCCGATGTTCTATCCACTGAGCCAAACTGGTGAGGGCTAGATCAGTTGTTTTTTAACCTTGGCTGCACAGGATAATCACCTGAAGCACATTAATATATATACTTTTGTTACCTCTGCCCCTTACTCTTTAATAGTCTGAAAATAAAAATAAAAAATATCCTTAAAATAATCTGGATTGGGTCCTCAGCATCAGTGTTTTTGACAACATTTTAAATGTGCAGCCAAGGTTGAGATTCACTAAGCCAGACGATATGACACCAGGATTAAGATCTTAAACTTTGTAGTGAGACTGATGTTTTATCTTAGCTCTTTTACTAGCTATTAAATCTTGACCATTTGTTTAACTTTCCTCACCTTCAGTTTCTTCATCTGTAAAATATCTTCGCAATACTCACTTTAAAACTTGTTGTGGGAATAGAATTAGATAATGAACAAAACATACTCAGAGAGTACCTGGGACTTAGTTATTATTACTCAATGATTTTTTTTAGTGAGATGATTAAATTTATTTAGATTGTAAGTGTACTTCTATGATAATACACTATCCAGGAGACAATATTTTCACTGACTAATATTTCACTTAAATTTCCAAATGTGAATGTATCACAAATACCAATAATAATGATTGCACACATTACAATAGTATATGCTGAGCTTTTGTTGAATCATTTATATGTTATCTTTTTAAACTGATTGAAAATTTGAGGTGTGCTTGAACCCATTTTTACAACAGAAGACACTGATTTTGAGAGATTGAAGTCTTCTCCCAAATCATCTGGTATGAAGATTTGGGACTCAAATCTATGTCTGAATATGTATATCTAAACTCAGAGTTTTAACCATTATATAATCTTGTCACCAAAATAACAAATCTACACAGGATCAATATACAGTTTCTTTAAACAAAGCATGCTTTCTCACTGCCTTTTAGACTCGATTTCGAGAATGAAAACCACAGCCAGCTTTCTAAGTGTTCAGTATAATTGCACAGGACCTCATGGTCAGGAGATCCTTGTGCTTGGGAGTTAACTCTTCACAATTGCCATCTTGAAATACGGAATGATTTTACGTTTGAGCTTATGTTTGTAAGTGAAATCTAACAGGACAATGGAGAAGGCCCTGGGGACTTGGAGGCTTAGCTTACACATGGTCCTGCTTCCCACTTCCTTTCTGGGTTGGGTCATCAGTTACCTGTGCAGCATTGCCTGGTGCATGGGGGTCATCACTGCTTTCCCTCTGTTTCCATCCTACTACTGCTCCTTTCCTCCTTCCAAGGTGGTGACTTGGTGATTATTAGTTGGAGGTGGAGAGATATGTATTTAACTATCACTTTGCCCTGTCCTGCATGTGGTTGCATGAGGGTTGAGTTTGGGTACACATCTTGCAACCTCTCTGTGCAAAGCAATGGAGCAGTCATCCCAGCCCTGTCTCATTCAGCCAATGACATAGCAGGGGACTTGTCCCCATTCTATTTCCATATATTTAGTATCTTCTGATGTAGAAGTTGCCATCTTTTGAGAGTCACCCATCTGCTTTGGTTTGAGGTGGCAACCCCCTCACCCTCACCCCACTCCATGGCAAATAAAGGTTGGCCTCTGCAACTCCAAATGGAGTCCTGCTCTTCCTTCCTTCCTTTTGTCCTCCCTCCCTCTCTCTCCCCTCCCTCCATCCCTCCTTCCCTCTCTCTCCTTTCTTTTTTTTTTTTTTGTTTTTTTTTGTTTTTTGACTTCTATTTGTATTTGGCCATGCCATCACTCTCAGAGTTTGGGAAAGATCTGAGTTCTAGAAAGTCAGCCTAACTTAGAGAGAAACATCAATGTGAGAGGGAAACATGGATTGACTGCCTCCTGCACCACCACCCCTTCACTGGGAGAGAAAATGACTTTGGAAATACAATTGGGGATCAAGCCGGCAACCCCTCAGTGCACGGGGTGAAAACCAACCAAATGAGCCACACTGGCCAGGGTGCCCTGCATTTTCATTTTATACCGGCCCCTCCCAGTATGCAGTTCGCCCCGATGAAAATTAATAAGAAAATCCAGAACAGTGCTGCAAAGGTGGGTTTGGGGGCGAGGCTGACTTGGTGTTTTGAAAGGATAAAGAAAGGCAATGCGAGACCCAGGCTGGAGCAGTGTGCCCAGGGTTTAAATTCACAGGCTGCAGAGTTTAAATGATCATAATGTAAATGCCAGCTCTGAGATTTATTAATCGTGATTTTAGGGAAGCAACTCACCATCTCTAAACTTTAGTCTTCTCTTCTATAAACTTAGCATAATTATTATACCAGCCTCATGTGCTTGACATAAGGTTAAATAAGACAATGGATGTGGAGCAATTGTTTACTAATGTCTGGAACATAGTAAGCACCCGATAAATGTGGTTATTAACTACTTTTGTTATTACTATTTTTATTTTCTTCTTGATTCAATACCTCTGTGGGCTGAGGCCAAGTTTCTTGCAATGAAGTATTTGATCAGGACCCTATAGAGAAGAATAGATTGCTGATAAGTTGCTTCTTGTTACTTCTCCCTCTGGTCTCTAGTTTCCCCCCCCCCCCAAGAAAACCTGTTTTATTTTCTGTTTATTCAATCAAATTTAAGATAATTGTAGTTTCCCATAGTACAGTGGCATCCGCATCTCAGAATTGGTTGTCTTAAATGAAAAGACTGGCTTTTCTTTCTTTCTTCCTGCTCCCTGAATGCCATACTTGAAGTAAATAGGAGAAGCATTGAAGTAACAATGGTCCACACTTCCTCTACCCTCAACTCAACCCATGTGAGCACCTAGGTATTGCCCTTCCTTCCTCCTCCACCCCTCTCCCCCATCTCTTTCTCTCTCTGGGGATGTCCATTCATATACTCATGCTAATGTTTCTTGAAACATTTAAAATGCATTTCCAAGTGACAGGAAGGGCTACCATACAGAAGCATCAACTTTTTATTTCCATTCTCCAGCACATTAATTGGTTGAATTGATTTTGTGGACCAACAAGGAAGAGGAATATGCATTAAAGAAAGATCAATGAATAATACAATTGTTTGTGTTTGAAAATGCATTTTTCTCAGAAATAAATAACCAAGACATCGAATGACCTAGAAAGAGGAAGTGCATTTTTCTTTAGTTATTCTCAACCAGGTTAAAATACAATTTTCTGTTTTATAAAAATTACATAAACATATATTAACCAACACATCATCTATCAAAAAACAAAAAGTGGAGAATAAATATACACACAATTTAGTCTCATGAATGATTGAAATTAAAACTATAGTGAAATTTCACTTTGTATCTATCAACTTAACAGATTTTCTTAAAACTACTTTTGTTTTAAGTATATACCCTTATAAAATTACTAGTGATAATGCAAACCATAAATCTCTCTGGGCTATAATTTAAAAATTATGTTTCAAGGGACTTAAAATTGTGAGACCCTTGAGTTCTGATTACTTCACATGTAGGAAGGTTGTGTAAGAAAATGATAGGAAATATAGAGCGAGATCTATACATCAAAATCTTTGTTTGTGTCATCACCTATAGTAGTAAATAATTGACTACAAGCTGAATGTAAAAATGTAGGGGATGAATCAATTATTTATTGTTTTTACTTCCTCTCCTCTAATTTCCCTCCCAGCATTTCCTCTCTTCTAATATCCCACCTTTCTCACTCACTACATGTCATTACCTCTTCTAGTTTGATGGTGTTTGTCTGAGGACAATGAGGCAAGTGGGTGGAAAGACCTGCACTGCTAAGAAACCACGATCTGCATTTGATCTCCTTTTAGAGTACATTTGTAGGTGACCATCATCATATAAGGGATCTTGTACCATTCCTTCCCAAACCGTGGACAATGTTTCCACTAGAGAGACTACACTTGACACAGACTCCATAAGATTTCAGTATCCTTCTAGGCAATCACATTGTCAATTCTGTTAAAGATGGGTACACAGAGGCTACTATGTAGATCCTAAGTGGCCCATGAGAAATAGACATCCTTTGACCTGAAAATTCTAGGTATCTATGACTTCCTAATGGACTCACTTCTTTTCTCACCATCAATCACAATAGCTATTTTGTCAAAATCTTGCAATTTTAGGCCTTTCCGCAAAAGGATTTGGCACCAGTTACTGTGTTCCCACTGGAATGAGGGACAACTATCAAGCTGGCTCATGGTCTTCTTGAATCCCCTCTCTCTTATTTGAACAGAAATGGAAGCACCCTCTCCTTGCCTGAAAAAGAACAGAGTATGTAGGCTCACTCTCAATTGTATTTTCAAGGCAATTTTCTCTCCAAGGTTTTTAATATTCATTTTCTTATGTATCCTTGAATGAGTGCTAAGTCACAGTTGAAAAAATAGATATGGGTTATCTTCTTGGTAAAGTCTACTAAGGTAGTACAGCACATCCCTTTGAATGTCAGAGATGTTGGCATCTGTGACCTTGCAAGCTCATTTCAAGTTGGGACTTAAATAGTATTTTTATATTCTTTCAGATTATGCAACATTAATCAAGGGAATATATAATAGTATGACAGAACACAGGAAATGAATCAATCCAGACCTGGGATCAGGGAACACTGTCCCAAAAAAAATCCATCACCAAACTGAAACCTGAAGTATAATTTGGAAGGCTGAAGGAGATAAGTGAAGTAATAGCTAGACAAGCAAAAGGGCCAGCATTAAAAAAAAATTATGGAAAAGCAAAATGGAATATCCACATTGGAAAGCAGTTTCTTGTAAAGTTAAACATACACTTAATGTACGATCTAGTAATCTAATGCTGAGGTGAAATGATAACCTATATTCATACAAAAATCTGTATGTGAATGTTAATAGGGGTTTTATCCATAACTTATCCAAATGTGAACAATGCAAATTAATTGGTGAACAATGCTCTTTAATTGGTGAATGGGTAAACTGTGGCACATCTATACAATGAAATCCTGCTCAGCAATAAATTGTGACACACCACTAATATGTGTTCCAACATGAGTTCCAACATTATGTTAAGTAAAAGTATTCAGACTCAAGAGTCTCCATGCTGTATTAATCTATCTATATGTTTTTCTGTAAAAAAAAAAAAAGCAAACTATAGAGACAGAAACTTATAGTTTGTTACCAGGGACTAGAGAGGCAGGGATAGAGTTTGTCAAGGAAGAGTCATGAGGGAATTTTGGAGGATAATGGAAATGTGCTATACACTGATTATGGTGTTAGTCACATGCTCCATTCCTTTGTCAGATTTCATGAAACCATACGAAAAAGTAAATTTAATTATATGTAAATTATATCTCAAGCAACAAAAAGAGAGTATAGCTCCTTTGAGGAATGGAAAAGTAGTGTACTATAGAAATAGAGTGAAAAGAAGAAAAAGATAAATGATAAAGCAAGAAAGATATATAGGTATCAAGTCATTTCAGTCTTTGTAGACCATGTTCAGGAATCCAGACTTTATCCTTAAGCTAGTGGAGATGTATTGAGTGGTTTAATGTGGTTACAAATCATATTAGAGGAATCAGTCAATATAGTGCAAGCAAGAGTAACTGAGATGTTAGGCAGAAATGTACTAAACCAGGTGTAAGATATTGCTTGCCTGAACTGGGAAAATATAGTGGGAATTTATTCATTTTTAACAAATATATTTTGAGTGCTTATTATGTTACACACAGAGAGCTGGTTCCTAGAAGTGAAATGGTCACTGAAACAAAGACATACTCACTCAGGCCTCTTAGAGCTCACAATGTGGAGACAAAGAAAACAAGTACATAATCTGGTCTGTGATAAATACTAAGAAAAAATGGTAGTTATTATTATGAAAGCACGCACTAAAGTGGACTGAGTCAGACATAGTTAGTTACTCAATCAAAATCTATTCTCTCTTTCTTATTAATAGAACCCCTGTCCACCCCCCACCCCCACTGAATTTTGGTCACCTATGTGTTAGCTTTAAAAAAAAGCCCTCAACACATTTTTCAGTTCCCATAGCAGAGGGGTGGTCATGTGATGCAATTCTGGTCAATAATAATATATAGAATATTTATATATATAATATTCTTATCTGGTTATTGTCTCCCCTTCTTGCATTCATTCTTTTTCTTCTGATCTAGTGCATGTAATGTGATAATGGTCAAATTAAGGACAACATCAGTATTTGTGTTGTCATGGCAACTGTGAATGAATTTTTAAATTTAATACATAATTGCTTATGGGACTTGTGTGTGTTCCTTACTTTTTCCTTCTCCCTCCCTCAATATCTTAACAAAGGTATTGAAAAAAGGTCCCTCAGGTATGGCATTGTTCACCCCATTAAATTTCTGTGTTCTCTGTCTCCTATCCTCTGCCAAAAAGCAATGTTGGGGAACCTGGGTGTCTCAAGCCTCGAGCAATGTAGATATACTGTTTTCTTTTTTGGGTTCTTGGCTTTTCCTGCATAACAGTGTCAAGCAATTGGTGCTAGCATCCCCAAATATTATGTTGAGAAGGATTCTGTGTCAGCAGGAGAGTATCGTCTTACTCATTAACGTCTGTTATGTACAAAGGGACGCAGATTTGCAGCAAGTATTTTTAACTTCATGATTGGACTGTTCCGTTTGCAGAAAGGAAGGTGAGGAAAGCCTTTATGTATGCATTGTATGTTCGAGTTCACAGAAACCAGAGCAGAGAATTCAGAAGCCTAACGGACATAGTTGTTGGTCTATGCAGATAGACTGAGGATAGTGACCACTCACCAGGAACATAGTAATCAGGTGACACTCATGGCTTGAGAGTCATAGGCCCTGATGCAGGAACCTTTATTCTTTAAAATAAATGCTTTCATTGACTTCAGAGAGGAAGGGAGAGGTGAAGAGAGATAGAATCATCAGTGGTGAGAGAGAATCATTAATCACCTGCCTCTCGTCATGAGCAGGAATCGAACCGTGACCTCCTTGTTTATAGGTCGATGCTCGAGCACTGAGCCACACAGACTGGGCCAGAACGTTTATTCCTATTGTTCACCTTTGTGAGTTCTAAACCTTTTGAGCAGTTTCTCCCGCCTGAGCCCATTTGCTACTATGAAAGCCATTTCCTTTCTTCCTGCAGAAAGTGAGGAGAGGCACAGAGAGGGGAAGGGGGGCTGGGAGGGAGAGCCACCTTCTGAACCAAACAGTCAGGTCACAAGCTGAAAGGAGAACAAGCCAGGAGGTTAATTTTGTCTAGTTTTAGGTACAAATTACTTTATTTTACTTGTGGGGGAAAGTAAAATGAAGCATTTCAGAAAAAAGAAAGAATTCCGGAAAGAAATTCTATTCTTACCAACCCAGCAGGGATGTACATTTCAATTGCTGAGAGGAAACAATATTAGATGTTATACTAGAGGCTCATTGGAAGCGGAAACGGTAGCCCTAATTTGAAGTGGGAGCCATTCATAAAATGACTCACTAACTTGCTCGCAAGCATTAAACCAAGCTTATGAAGATTAATTCTTGGTGGCATTTCTTTTTCCTTTTCAAGCAAGTAATGAAGAGAAGTGTGACCCATACCCAAGGTCACGTCAGTCTTGCTGTAGTCATTACCCATGGTCCTTATTAAAGCAGTACATTTATGGAGTAGCCCAGGATTGACCAAGAGGAAGGAGGATATTGGAAAATTCTGGCTCCTGGCATGAGGGAGAGGGCAATTAATGGTGTTTCATACTTCAGGTAAATCTGAGGCCCGGATTTCTCCCTTGGAGGATAGTTGGCAGCACTTAGCCAGTGACAGGTCCTTTCATAGACAGCCTTGACTGCCTAAGAGATATACATGGTGAAACCAGGTGATCAGTGGAAGCCATGTTTTCCCTTGGGATTTGTATGCATTTCCTGCCACACAGCTCAGTAATCACATGGTACCTTTACTGAATTAATTGATCTGATTAGTACCAATGCCTTGCCGTGTTCTGTGTCCTGCCCCACATTCAGGTGCCTGCCTCTCTCTGGGACAGAAACAGCTTTGCAGGAAATGACGCAAGCAAAGCTTCCACAACTCGGAACCACAACAGCAATATCTCCTTCTGATTCATATCTGAGGACTCCTGTCCATTACCATTTTATATACATTAGGGGCTAGCAAGCTGCTCTGGATCACAGATTTGTTATGTATTCCAAACTCCATCCCCAGGAGAGAAAGCACAGTGTCACTTAAAGTCATGAATCGGAATGAATATCTATTCTCCCCATAAATTTCCTGTTGTCTTATGTTGGCACCAAGAGGAAGGAACCTATGTCATTGTAGTTTCTTAAATCTGCCCTCTTGCACTTCAGGATTTTCCTATCAGAGAGCAAATTAGACATTTAATTTGCTGGGAAATCCAATGCCAGTGTGTCAGAGGCTTCTCAGGTGAAACATGGGTCAGATGCCAACTCCATCATTGAAATAAGGAGAACTTTACCTCTTATTGGTTTCATATTCTTGTTTCTCTTCTCCCATTCCCCATCTTCCTCTTTGAAGGCACAATTTCTGAATGCTTTAAAGAGAAAGTTGGGACACCCTCACTCTGAAGGGAAAAAATTGAGAACAAAATCTTTCAAAAAAGACAGTTAACAGTTGTGTAGTGAGGTTTCTGTGTACTTTTCTAAGTGACTAGTTGTGTAGTGAGCTTTCTGTGTACTTTTCTAAGTGAAAAATTTGTGCACTCGGGAGGTCCATCAGCCCAGCCTGTGCCCTCTCGCAGTCTGGGACCCCTCTGGGGATGTCCACCTGCTGATGTGCCTGGTCAGTCAGGATGAGGGGCTGATGGCTGTTTGCAGGCTGGCCAAGCCCCCCAGTGTGGATCCTCACCCCATTGGGGTGTGGCCAGCCTGGGTAACAAGCTGAGGGGTGCTTTTAGGCTTTCAGACTGCCCATAGTCCTTTCAGGTTTTGGGTCCCTACTGGGGCACCTGGCCAGCCTGGGTGAGGGGCTGATGGCTGTTTGCAGGCTGGCCAAGCTCCCCAGCGGCATGCCTCACCCCATTGGGGTGTGGCCAGCATGAGTGAGGGGCTGATGGCTGTTTCCAACTTTCAGGCTGCCCACAGCTCCCATTGACCCAATTTCCCAGCAAGGCTGACTGGATGCAGGTTTCTGGGGTTTGTTTATCTTCTATAATTGATACACTGTTCCTTTAAGCAGGGGCCTAGGTAAGTAACAAAACCTCCTGTTGGCTTCAGCTCTGGCTTCTATAATGAAACAATGTTTCCCTTAGAAGTCAGGCCCAGCCTGCTGAAACAATGTTGCAAATATGTTGTTCCCTGGAGCAGAGAGAAGCCCAGGTGGCCCGCAAACAGTTTCACTCCTGCTGCAACAAAACTGCCTGTTTACTCAGCTCCGTGAGTGGCGGCCTCCATCTTGGCTGGGTTAATTTGCATACAGTCGCTCTGACTGGCTTGTGGGCATGGCTTAGGCGTCCCAAAGGGATGGTCAATTTGCATATTATGCTTTTATTATATAGGATATTTACAATAACTAATTTAATCTACATAAAAATAACCTTGAAGTCAATTGTATTTATATATACACACTAAAGGCCCAGTGCACGAATTTGTTCATGGGTGGGGTCCCTCAGTGTGACCTGCTGGAATTGGGCTGAAAACAGCAATCCAATGCCACCTGCTGCCCTTGCTGGCTGCTCCCGCTCATCTTGGCCTGCTGCACTTGCTGTGGGCTCACGCCCAGTCAATCCTGATCAGGAGAGGTTGGTGCTGTCATAGTGGCATTCGCAAGCCTTGAGCCCTGCATCTGGCGCCCATCAGCCCATTCAAAGGCATAGGGGGCCAAGACAGGATCAGCCCTCTGGGTGGGCAGTGGGATGCCCTTGCTGGTTGGCCAGGAATCCGGATTCATCCTGTTGATGTTCCCGCTAGTTGTCGGAGCCCCCTCCCCACCCCGGTGTCTGTTTTTATATTGTTTCCTCCTTGAGGAGCATCTAGGGAGGGGAAGCGACCACTGTACCTGAGGCTGACTTCCAGGAGGCTGGCAGCACTGTCTGGATCACTGATGATGCTGGTCCATCAGTGTCTGGCCTCTTCTCTGGAGATTGTACCTGCAGGACTACTGAGGGAGGGAGTGGCTGTCGCAGGGCTAGTGGGCTACTAGGATGTGCTGATCAGCTGAGCAGCACTCCTGCTTTGGGAGCACACTGACCACCAGGAGGCAGTTCCTGCCTTTAGTGCGCGTCATAGCAACTGGTCCACTGGTTGTTTGGTTGTTCAGCTGTTTAGGTTTTTATATGTATAGATTTAATCAAGCCTGCAACCTGGCCCTGTGCCCTGGCCAGGAATCCGTGACCTCCTGGTTCACAGGTTAATGCTCAACCACTGAGGCATACCAGCCAGATAGTGTCAAAAGTATTTTCTTCTTATTTTACAGATAAGGAAACTGAAGCTTGGAGAAGGGAAGAAACTTGCCCAGGTTTACAAAGATGTAAAGTGGTGTAGCTAGCATTGAAAAAGGAAGTCTGTCTCCATAGTCTATGCTAAGGGACTTCTCCATAGAGATGTTCTTATTAGTTGGCATATTTTTCAAGTATTAGATTAATGCTTCCAAAGACTTGTACTAATTAATCGAGTTAGCTAGTGCAGGCAGCCAGATAGAGAGCTAAAGGAAGCTAAAACCAGGGTTGTACTTATCATACGTATGTGTATTTATTTATCACAAATAATAAAAAGTAGAATATGCTAATTAGACTGGACAGCCGAACGTCCTTCTCGATGAAGCCAGGGCTACAAGGGCCAAGGCAAGCTATTGCAGCTGTGAGGGCCAAACAACATACATAAATTTTGTTCATCAGACCTCTAGGGTATATATATTACACAAACATATATAAGTATTATTCTCTGAGGCACTTAAGCACTGTCCTTAGAGTAGCTGTTTCTTACTTAAGTAACAAAAAAAAAATCCATCTCTCTTCTAGAGATTATTTTGTAGACACAATGTGGATATTTACTATTATAAAAATTAAAATTGGCTAAGTATGTAAATAATAAGAGCAAAAAGGAGACCAGGCTAGTGACATTTAAATAAGAACTTAGGATTTAAGAAAACTTAAGTTTTTTCCAGTGTTTTTACTGCTTTTGTCTTCTCTAAATATATAAACAATAGCTATAAGCCTTAATAGATTATATAAGCCTGTATTTATTAATTATTTATCTATTTATTCATTCAGAACCTATCACTTACATGTGCCACTTTGGAAGTGTCTCTCCAATCTCTTTTGTTGTTGTTGTTAAATATATTTTATTGATTTTTTACAGAGAAGAAGGGAGAGGGACAGAGAGCTAGAAACATCAGTGAGAGAAACATTGATCTGCTGCTGCCTCCCGACATGCCCTTGCCTGGAATCAAACCTGGGACCCTTTAGTCTGCAGATCTACGCTCTATCCACTGAGCCAAACCGGTCAGGGCTCTTCCAGTCTTTGTCAAGTGGAGATAATAAAAGTAAATATAGGATTTTTATGCTTTTTAATTGAGATACATCATGTAACTCATAAGCGTGGTCTGACCTATAGCATGATTCAATGTCTATTTATTTAAACTAATTATCTGCACTAGTACTTAAAAAAAAAAAAAACAGGATAAACAGGCAACTAATATTAATTGAGTCCTAACTATGTACAGGGCCACTGGGTTGAGAGAACACGATAGTCACCATATTATTCATTTCTTTTTATGTGATTTCTGCATATTGCCTTTCTGTTTCATCCCCTCCATTCTTCCTCCAGTGATGTTTATGCCTTTGGAGTGGGGCAGTTTGGTCATGGGCCAGTTTGTGTCACCACCCTTCTACACATCACTTCTTCCTCTGGCTCATTTGATATTTGGTTTATTTTCAAAGATCGAACTTTACTTTAAGGCTGTCTCTCCTGATCTAGAGCCTCATTCAGTTCAAACTAATGTAATTCAATTGAGTTCTGTCAAAATAAAAACAGATCATGTGACTCCTACAATATAATACAGAGATGATTAAGGCAAGATCCCACATCAGGTTTCTTACAGCTTTTCCATTTGTTAATGTCCCTTCATAGTTGGAGTTTGACTTAGTCTTTATCATGCCACCATCTTACCTCTAAGAAGCTGGCAAGTTAGCCATTTGAAGAGGACTAGCTGACCCAACAAACAAGAATAGCTCTCTCTGAAAATTCATTAATTAGATGCAAAATGAATTCCCAAGGAATTATTCAAAAGAATGGCTAATCTTCAACTACATCAATAATTTAACAATGCTCTATGATGGCATTTTCAAGGCAATAACGAATATGATATTAACTGGCCTTGTTCTTTGTGAGCAAAGTTCATTCCGGCTTTCTTCTGTTTGTGTGCATGAGGCTAACTCAAAAGTCTCCTTCAATACCATTTCATTTTCTTCCTCCTTTCACTAAACTCACAACCTTTTGTTCAGGACAGTATCACTCCAACTTCATTTAGTAGCCTAAACATTTCCCTTTGTTTGCATTAGAATACTAACAATCCAAATACCAGTCATGAGAAAGAATTGAGTCTTAATAAAGTAGGTATACATGCTTCCCAGATTCCATTGTTTTCCAATGAAGTAATATGTTCATTTGTAACTAATAATTTCTGCAGTACTCTGACCATGTAAGGTAAAGAGCAGACTTCTGAAAGACAAGCCCCGGTAAGCTAAGACTTCATTATGTCCTGAAATGATTTAATGAAAACTTCAGAGAGATCTGCCTCAACAATTTGATAGCATGACCATATTTTGTTTCTTGTACTATACTGAAATCTTTCAGAGAATTGCTAATAGTCCCATGAACCTGATGTAAAAAACAACAACAAAAAATGAAAAATTATTTTGGATCTTGTGAATCCTTTAGGTGCTGTTTCCAATACAAAAGTTTTTTTATAGTTCAGATTAAAAAAAGGTTTTGTCCATTTTAAAATGTTTTAGAACCAACTCTGGGCCCTCTATGGTTTCTTTAGTGTGCATTTGTTTTATATTTTATTAATTTATGCTTTCATTCATGTTATGTTCTTGCTCAAATTTATTTGAATTTAATTTGCAGTTATTCTTCTAAGTTCTTGAGACAGTTGCCTAGATCATTGGTCTTTAGCTTTCCTTTATTAATGCATGCAAATAAGGCTATATATTTTCCTCTAAGTGTAGCTATAGCTGACTCAGAAAAAATAGAAAAATAATGCAGGGAAGGAACCATAGAGCAGTGTGTGTGACATGAGACACTTTGACACAACTGTTGTGGTTTAGAATACTACTGTTAGTTGCTATGTTTTAAAGTCTGAATTGTAGCTTCCATTGTGCACTGACATTTTTGTTTTCCCATCCTGATTATAACAAAAGAGGCCACCATTGAAGCAGTGCTCACACTGTTTGCTTTCAACCACCTTTTATTTCTAAGTTTATGTAGAAGGAGGACTTTGTTATTTTCCTAACCTAAATGTCTCCCTCAATTAAACTTCATAGGTATAATTCCCCCTCTGAATTCTTCAGTACCATTAGTTCCCACTATTTTAAAATAAATTCTATTTTCTTTCAAATCACAGTCATCCCCACATACCTTTTAAAAATCATATTTTGATCAGTCAAGTAACCTTTAATTTCTTCAAAGAAAGAACAGAAATTTTGCCTTGATACACATTTAAAATTCACATTTTTGAGTACACATTTTAGAAACTGATACCAATAAGAAAACTAGAAAGCTTTCCTTCTGTTCCTTCAAATCCTACCCCTGTGAAACAAAATTAAGCAAAAGCCTTTGACAATGAAAAATATTTTCTTACAGTGAGTCTAAAACATCCAGGTATCTAAATGAAACCTCTTGTTTTCACCCAACAATAATTCCACCTACCACATTTACCTGTTCACAGACCCAGATTTTATTCTGCTATTAGGCCAAAATCATCAATACTTGGGAAGAGAGGCCCAATCTCAACACTGGGCAATGAAAATGTAAGAGGGCATCTTTAAAGGTGTCTCTTAAAAATATTTTCTTTCCTAAAAAGAGTATAATTGTACCTCTCTCTAACTACTTATCTCTAGCAGTAGAAGTAAGTCCTACTGAGCTGCAAACGAGCTGGGGCAAGTTGACCTTTACATTCCTTCTCATCCTGTAATCTACTTGGGTAACCATCTTTTGACTTTGGAGCGATAAATTAAGGATGAAAAGCCAACCACCAAAGTCTGTCAGAGAACACATAGAAATGAACTTTGGTTTTTATATATAAATATATTTGTTATTTCAGAGAGGACGAGATGGGGAGAGAGAAATAGAAACATCAATGATGAGAGAGAATCATTAATCAGCTGCCTCTCACATGCCCCTAACTGGGGTCGAGCCCCCAGCCTAGCATGTGCCCTGACTGGGAATCAAACCATGACCTCCTGCTCACTTCATAGGTCAAAGCTCAATCATTGAGCCATGCTACCTGGGTGAGCCTGGGTTCTTTATGAAATTGTTGAGCAGCTGAATTAATGCCAGCAAGCTCCTATACTTCCAGATTTATTGTTCTGGGAGATCAGTAAATGCCCAGTTGTTCAAGCCATCATTGCCAGTATATTCCATTACTTTTGACAGAAAGACTTTCCTGATAGATAATTTGATAGTTTACTTATTCTCCTAGTCCCAAAGCCAACTTACTCTCTGACTAAACTAACATTCTTCTATACACAGCATTAATGGTTAACAGTGGCTTAATGAGTTATATTATCCCAGGAAGTATTTATGTTTTAACATTGCCTTCAAATACTTAAGAAAAATAGGGAGTGTGATAATAAAGGTATAGTTGAAGAAGGTATTTGGGACCCAAAAATGAACTTATTACTCCTCAAAATATACCTCTGCTGACCTATATCTGAGGTCAGCATAGATAGGAGAAGATATTGTGTGAATTTCACTATTTTATGGTCAACAGGTGAATTTGTGTGTCAAATAATGACCCAAAAGTAAAGAAAATGAAGAATTTTAGGATTTTCTATTAATGTTCTTGGAATATTGTTGACAAAAGACAAATTCCCTTCTTGATGGCAAGTAGATACTGAATATGGCAGCCCATTATCCCTTTAACCAGAGAGAGAAAAATCCAAAGCATGGGTTCAAAAGAATGTTTTATAGGCAGCTCAAATTCATTGTTTTTAAAACTGAACTCTAAATCTTCTTCACTGGATTTTTATTTCCTATTATGTCCAGTGTTTCCTTGCTCTTGATGATCATTCCCTTCCATCCTCACAGTGTATCAAGCCTAGCTAATTGTCCTAAATTGTTTAGAATTTATCTCCTCCTTCCCTAATTGTTGTACTTTATGCCATTTTATTTCTCTTAAGGGCCGTTTGCAAAAGCCTCACACTTTGTTGCCTCAGATCTCGTCATGTTTTCATGTTGTAGGCATAGTGAATTCTCTAAAGTTCAGAATCAATCATGTCATTCCCATGAATGATTTAACAAATCCTTACATAGTTCCCCAGATAGTTCTTAGGATCTAATACCTATTAACTTTTTTAGTAACTCCTCCTGCCATATCGTTTATATACCATGTTCTCCAGCCACACCCAGTGCCTGACAGGCCACATTCTCTTTGCTTTGTATGACTTTAAATATGCTATTTTCTCAGGAGCACTTTCTCCCAACCCCAAACTTATTTTGAACTTAGGGGACCATAAACATGAACTCAAGAAGAATAGGAGAGTGGCATAGTTGGAGATAGCTCAGATGTCATTTTTTTTTTAATATGTTTTTACCAGTTTCAGAGAAAGGGAGGAATAGGGAGAGATAGAAACATAAATGATGAGAATCATTGATTGACTGCTCCTGCACACCCCTTAACTTGGGGACCAGGCCCAAAACCTAGGCATGTGCCCTGACCGGGAATCAAGCTGTGACCTCTTGGTTTATAGGTAGACGCTCAACCACTGAGGTACAAGGGCCTCACTGGATGTCTTTTTTTTTTTTTTAACTGTTCCTTTTACTCCCAATTTGCCTAGAATGCCCTATAATACCTGGTAATTATCACCATCAATAGTATATTATACTCTATGATAAAATAAAATTAAGCATCTCTTTACCACTAGATAAATGGTTCTCAACCCTGAGCTATACAATCTAGGAAGTTTTATAAAGATGCTAATACTTGGTCTCCATTCCAGACCACATGCTATGGTTTATTATAGAACCAATCTCAGAGATTTGAAGAGTCCACTCTTTCACTGCTAGCTTTGTCTATATGCTTAGTGACTGGACATGGAAAGCTGACTCAACTGTTCTATATATAGTTCTTAATTCATTACACTGGGTGCCATTTCAGAGTCAGTTCTCCATGTCTGTGCCTGCCTTCTCAAAGCCTGGAGTCTTCATGAGGTTCTGCTAAAAGAACAGCTTTCATTTCTGGGATTCTTATTACCTGGTTGATGTTGGAGATGCAGCCTCCTCCACTCTGATGTGATTTAAATCACTTTATCTCTTACAGAAATTATCCAACTGTCTTGTCTCATGTTATTTTACACCTCCTTTCTATTCTTAGAACTTTTATGTATGCATTCCCATTTGAGTATTTTAATTGTGATTCAATGGAATGTGGGAGGGAAGGAAGGATGGACATATATTTACAAAGTTTGCCATTTTGTCTTGAATGGCCATTAGAGCCACTTTAAGTACCTTCTCAATGACCATTTGTAGTACTATTGTTAGCCACTGTAACAGGAATATGTCAAGCTGTAAGTAATAAAAACAATATTACTTGGTGGATTAAATAGAGGTTTACTTTCTCACACAATAGCAAGTTTGAAAATAAGCATACAGAGGTGTTGCAAAATTTCATTTATGTCATAAAAGGTCCATTCTTGGCACATTAATTTTCTTAGGTGGCTGTACAACTCCAAACATCACATATATATTCTGGGCTGAGAGAAAAAAGAAAAGTAGAATAAATACCATCGTAGCTACATCTCTACCCATTTTTTAAAAAACAGAAAAAGGTAGCACTCCCAGAAGACTCTTCCTCAGATTTTTTCTTACCAATGCTACCTGTTGTGGCTTAGCTTAAGGGAGACTGGGAAATTAAGTACTGGAATTTCGAGCTCTGAATAGAGAAAAGAAAGTAAGAAGGTAGTAAGAAATGAATATTTAGTGCACTAGCTTATGGGTCTGATACAGCTACTGACTGTTTCTCAGAATTTACAAGCAGCAAAAATAAAATTCTATAAAATATTATAAGCATGTTTGAAAGAGAAGCTGGAAATTGCTCCACTGTTCTGGAGGAACAAAGCTGAGTGGTAGAGGTGAGCCAGAAAGCAATTAGATGAGAGCGAAATAGAACACAGGCATCTCCTGTGCTGTAACCTTGAAAGGGATAATGCAGGATGTACATACTGTGTAATTAATAGCTCCTGAATTTATTACTTTATATTATTACTTTACATTTTATTTAACTTAGAAGTTTCCCTTTGAGGAACAAACATCTTAAGTTTCTACTCTCAAAAGTTATGAGAAAATGTAGTGAATATACCTGTTTACTGCTATCTGAGACCCATTTTCAAAAGAGACTGCTGAAGACAATTCAGTGATTGATGGCTTACGTTCACATTATCAAAAGGAAGTGATGTTTTCCTTTTTATATGCCATAGGAGGACTCATTTCTCATTATTTCAGCATAGAGTTGAATAGTTTGCTCAATTCAATCTCTAAATACAAAGTAGAAAAGCCCTACCTTAAGAGGTGTCCTGGGCTTTCCTCTGTTTATACTATTAGAGTAAGGAAACCAGATAGCATCCTCAGAGATGCCTATAGAGTGACAAAATAAATACAACTGGCACAATTAGGTCTCACTTTTTCTGAATGGTCAGCTAAAGTGGCATTTGGAACAGAGATTATGAAGTTTTTATTCCTATAAAGACTAGGCAAAAACAGGTACAAAGTTGTAATATTTCAACTCTCATAAAATCAGGTTGGTATTTATGGTTCTGCTCCAACATGGTATTTACAGTCTGCTTCAACACTTAAATAGCTATTCTTCTGTTCCACTTACCCAGTATCCCCTAGTCAACAGGCCTGCTGTCCCTCCTAGCTGAAGTCTCAGCACTGCCCATTCATCCCCAGCTTCCAACCTACTTCATAAATATCTTCACCAAACCCAGATTTATCCCTCCATACCCAAAATCCCATTAACTCATAATTACATACCAGGAAGTATCTTGAAATATTTGCCTAAATCATTAGCAATAGACAAACTTGTTTAGGCTTCAAGGTGTGACTTTACATTTCTGGAAGGATGAATTTGTTTCAAACTTAGAGTTGATTTTCCTATTCCATAAAATGATCCCTGGCCTATATTTAAAGCATTGAAGAAAAAATCAAAACAAGTAAACAAGAAAACAAATAACATCTTGAGTGTCCAAAGAAATGCAAATAGCAACCATGAGCCAAGTCATAGTTATTGACACCTCTCATTTTCTTTGTATGTGTTTGATTGCATTTCACTCCTGAGTTAATGCACAGAATAAACTTCTTTCAATAAGTAGTTGATCTCTCTGGGCCTTAGTCCACTCAAAAAGAAAAAAAAAATGAGACTTGAATAGGTTTAGTTACTAACAATCATAATTTAATACATTTTTTAGAAATCACTTATTCTTCCAGCCAGGCTCACCAAAAAGCAAAGAGAGAGGACCCAAATAAACAAAATCAGAAATGATAGAGGTGAAATAACAACAGACCCCACAGAAATACAAAGGATTGTTAAAAAATACTATGAACAACTCTATTCCAACAAATTAGACAACCTGGAGGAAATGGACATATTCCTAGATAAATACAACCTTTCAAAACTCAATCAGGAAGATTCTAAAAATCTCAATAGGTCATTAACTATGGAAGAAATTCAAGCAGTCATCAAAAAGCTTCCAGCAAATAAAAGCCCAGGGCCAGACGGCTTCACAGGGGAGTTCTACCAAACATTCAGGGAAGAACTAAAACCTATCCTCAAACTATTCTAGAAATCATTTATTTTTGCATCTTCTAATGTTATAAATGACTTTCTGATACTTTTAATGAATGCAGAAAACTATAAAGAAAATATGGCAAATATTCATATTCTCATCACCCGGAATTTAAAATATTAATATTAACTTCTATTTCTTACCAGTTTTTATGTAAATAATGTTTAAATTTTAAATTATTTTAAAATACAAATCTAAGTTCTCTCCATAAACCTTATTTCCCTGTAATATACTCATTTCCTTTCTTCAAAGGGAACTTCAGCTATCTTTCATTCTTAAGTATAAAATATTTAACTATTGTGTGGGTTTTCAAAAGGCAAATAATTAGCACTGTTTAATTTTCCTTAAAAACAGTGAAATAGTAAATATAGTCACCAATTATCTGGGCTTTGGAGTCAAATAATATTGATGTTTACATTATTGTTAGACTACTTCTGACAACTCAGATAAGGGCATGCCAATTCTCTGGGCTTAGTTTCCTCATCTATAAAAAATATTCACCATAATTATTTCATACTAGGGGCCCGGTGCACAAAAATTTGTGCACTCGGGGTGGAGGGAGTCCCTCAGCTCGGCCTGTGCCCTCTCACAGTCTGGGACCCCTCAGTGGATGTCCTATGATGGCCCCAGTCTGCCAGGCGCCTTTTGTGTGTGTGTGTGTGTGTGTGTGTGTGTGTGTGTGTGTGTGACCACTGGGGACCTGCCCCCAGCCGC
>PVJC01030922.1:0-20890 GCA_004026665.1 Murina feae
ATAGGAGACTCGGTGGAATTCTATTTTCATTAGCCGGAAAACGGAGATTTAGAAAGCTTAGAAACTTGACC
This sequence comes from Murina feae, assembly GCA_004026665.1. Lineage (NCBI taxonomy): Eukaryota > Metazoa > Chordata > Mammalia > Chiroptera > Vespertilionidae > Murina > Murina feae. Next base: position 72 of record PVJC01030922.1, read on the forward strand.
CAACCGAAAAGAAGAAATGATGAACCTTGAAAATGACTTCAGGCAGCACACCAGGAAAGCACATAGGCACTGCTACAGGACTCCCAGCTGGTGTGGGCCTCAGCTCCCCCACCCGCCCACATCCCATGTGGGCTTATGACGGGATGGGGAGAGGCTGGTGGTGTCACAACATACAAAGAATGGGCATACAACACAGAGGGGAAAGGTGTACAGACAGGCAGCAGGGAGCATATGAACAAAAGGCATGAGCAGGCACACATACGAAGCGAGCACACTCACGGGGGGTAGGGGTGTGCGTGCATGCACAAGGCAGATAAGATACACTCAGCGGCCAAGTTCACACACTCAGATAGGTCAAGTGCATACACAGAAAAAAAAAGTAGGCATATATGCTGGAAACAGTAAACACAAAGAAAGGGGATAGGTATACAGACACCACTCACCCTCCCTGGGAAACCAATATAGAACTCCAGGACACGGCAGAAGGGGTATTATACAATCAGTGAGGGCTCAGAAAGCAGGCAGGTAGGCAGCCAAGAGGACTGCGCACAAAAAGGATGGGCACTGACATACAAGGGACAGACGTACACTTTCCCAAGGAACAAGCAAGCACACACTGAGGAGAGGCTCCCCCTGAAAAATGCTTCGGGTCAGGTCAAGATGCCTTACCTCTCTATTATTTCTCTCCATGACGGCTACGGCTACTGGGCTGACCATATGGTCCTTCATTTCCTGGGGGTGAGGACAGCATCAGAGAGTAAAGACACCCCAACCTCCACCCTTACCCCATCATAACCTCCTCTCACCTGGACCTCTTCCCGCATCCGCTCCACGAATACCTTTCTCTCCTGCAGGTCCCCAACTGGGAGCCTGAACTTGCCTGGGTTGGCTTCCACTATGCGTAGGCCCCGAGTCAAGAGTCAAAACCATAGTAGACACAACCCGCTCATCTGCCTCAAAGCCTTCAACTCCTCCCCGGCGTCCGGCCTCCCACATCCCCCTGCCACCGCCACGGGTTCTCCCAGGCCGCCCTCCAACCCTGCAGGATATCGATGGTCTCCTCCAGGTCTTCCAGGTCCCACTCGATGCTGCGCAGGCCATTCCGCAGTTCATTGGCCGTCCAGTCCAGCTCCTCGCGGCCGACCGCGGCGCCCTCCTGCAGGAGCTCACACCAGCGCTGGTACAGCCCGCGGGCAGTGTTCACCGCCTTCTGCACCTCGCTGCAGGCAGGGGCACAGCGGGCGCGTCTGGGGGCTGCCCGCCGCTGCGCCCCCGAATGAGTGGGGGGCGCTCAGAGGACCCCTACGTCATCTTGCGTACCTCTCCCACCCGGCCACTGGGGGATCCCGACCCGCGCGCCCCCAGACCGCCTGGCACGCTGCGGCCCGCATCTGGGCACTGGCTGGCAGCGGCCCGAGCGCCCTCTGCCCGCCCCCATCGCTGTCACTCACCCTCGGACTACAAAGAACGGGTCTTCGAGAGACATGTCACCGCCCCCCGTCGGAGACCGAGCCCCCTCCCTTCTGGGCCTGGGGAGCTGGTTTCCTCGCAGCGGGGAGATCGCGCCCCCACCCCCGCCCCCGTCACGTGACCCGGGCCACCATCGAGAGCCGGAAGTGCGGAGCTCCCGTCGCCGCCGCGGCCATCTTGACTGTGGGCAGAGGCGGCTTCCCGTGCGCACGCCTCCGCCCTTCGCGTCCGCCGCTCCCACCGCTCCCAGCCTTCCCGCAGGGCTGCCGGTCCCGGGTGGAGTCTGAACTGGGCGTCTCCGGGTTCGAGACCCAGCCCCTTGAGTTGTTGCTGCGCAACCTCAGTTTCCTTTCCCGGCGATGTAAATAATAATAATCTCCCAGAAGTCAGACGAGATTGTGTGTGGATCCTAATTTAACGAGCTCCTGGGAGCCTGCACCCGGGTCCTGTGCAGGGCGGTCGTCCTAGCCCCGGGTCGGGAGCGGCAGGTTTGGGAAGGGCTGTGGGGAAAGGCGGCGGGGGTGATGTGCGGGCACTACATCGAGGTCCTCATGGGGCGGAATGGCCGCTAGCGGACGCCCCGCGATGCTCCTCGGGGGGGTGGAGGCTTACTGGGTGCGAGCCTGGGAGTCGCGGGAGGATTGTTTCCGGAGCAGGGGAGTCCTCTGCGTGCGGGGTCTCCGTCTGGGGAGAGACCGGGAATGTTTGGGGAGGAACTCAAAGTCGCTGTCACGCAGGGACGTTCCTTGTGGGGCTAGGGGAATCACTTTTTTGGGGGGTGCGGGGAAGCCATCGCCTTAATGAGGCCCTGATCTCCCTCTGGGGGGTGGGCGGGATCTCTGAAGTCCTCGGAGGGTGGCCCCGTGTCAGAGTCGCTGTGTGGGGTTTTGGAGTTAGTACCTGGGTTGGGGATGTCATTGTGGAGTCTCTCAGACAGCGTGGGGTTTGAGGGTGTGGGGACATTCTCCGCCGGTCAGCGCAGTATGTGGCAGGAAAGGTCGCTGAATGGGGACACTTGTGCAGGGTCTTTTAGGAGCTGTTGAGCCCCCAGGTGCAGGGGCGGGGCCTGAGCATCCTCCAAGGGTGCGTGAGATAATTAATTTGGGGGGAGGAGGCCTTGTAGGGAGAACTAGGGAGACGGGGATAACGGGGCCCTCTCCGGGCCGCCCCTAGTGCAGGCAAGGTCTTTGTGTAGGGTACCGGGGAGATGGCGTCAGTGGGCGCCCTGAGATCACCCGAACCCGCCCGCCGGGGCATTCCCGGAGGGGCGTCACGCCTTCCTGGCCTCCCAGGAAGGAAGCGAAACCTCCCCTTTCGGCCCCACAGGCCACCGGTCCGGAAGCCGGGGGCTCCCGACAGCCTTAGCCCGCCGAGGGGAAAGGACGAGGGCGTGTCCAGGCCAGGCCCCGCCCACGCCCGCCCGGCCGGAAGAAGCCGGCTATTGCCCAGTAAGGAGAGACCGGCCCCTGTCCTTATATGGGCAGCCGGAAGTGGCTCGGCCACCTGCCCTACGTCATTACTTCCAAATTTAGTCTGGCTGTGGCGCGGACCCTGTGGCGGGAAGGCTCTGCGCTCCAGACTAGCGGGCGGAGCCTCCCCTTAAAGTGCCCGTACCGCGAATGAATGGAGCCATTCAAACAATTTTGCAGCTTTTTTGGGGGGAGGAACTTGGGGACTAGGTTTTCTAGGAGAGGCAGCGCGTGGCGCAGGGTAGGATCGATGTTCTCTATCTGCTCTTATCTCTGCGTTGCTCGGTTTTCAACTCCTATCCCAACCGCGCCTCCGGGTGCAGGGGCAGAGCTCGGCCCGGTGGTTTAGGGGCCGCAGCCATGCGTTCAACCGGCTGTCGTGTGGCCACGTCCTCCACCTTGCGTGGAGCTTGTGCCGAAGGAAACCGGGAGGCTGTTCAGTGCGGAGAGCACAGATGGCAGCCTGGGATGCGCTCATAGCTGCAGACTTCCGCCGCCAGTGCCGCTGGCAACTTAGCCAGCTTTCCCTGTTCCGCTTACAGACAGGGGGAGTGAGGAGGGCTGGCGAAGGTTAGATGCTATCGAGGAGAAGGCCTCCTTTCACTGCGGTGGGCCCATTTATTCGTTTAGCAGATAGTGCGCTAGTCCGTCAGCCTCGGTTTCCCCACGTGAAGAAATCGAGTATAATAGCAGTCCCGTCCGTGAGGGATCAAGGACCTAGTTACGAAAGGAAAGCCTTTAACGGCGCCTGGCACGACTTCATCAATTAGTTCGTGTTAGCATGGTTATTGGTTCAAGAAACACTAATGAGACTCCTGGAACTGTGCCCACGGGCGATGTCCGGGCTCAAACCCGGGTATTCCCCGGTGCGCAGGAAAACTAGCCGCCTACGACCTGCGGGGGCCGGCGAGCACCAGCACGTGGGTGGGCCCCGAGTCTCACCCAAGGCCCCGCGCCCCTGGGCCTGCGCGCGGGCGCATTGAGGTGAGGAGGGCTGCGAAGGGAGACCCCCCCCCTCCCAAGTGCTCGGAGGGTCCTGGGGAATGCTTCCCCTCGGCCGGGCTAGTGTCCCTTTTGTCTGTCCGGTAAATTCCGCCCTGTCGCTTTAAGGCTGAAGTCTCTGGCCCCAGCGCGGTGGAAAGCCCGACGCAGCGCTCCGATTGGGCGGGGCGTCATGGTGACGTCGCTCCGGGTACAAATGGGCCCCGGTGGCGGGCGCCGGGGCAGAGCGTCCGAGGGGTGTGACGGCGTCTGTCGGCGGGTGGACAGAAAGCGTTGAGCAACCGCGCGGTCCGAAGTGCATCTGCTCCGCAGGGAAGTCCCCACCGTCGAGTCGCCATGGAGGTGCAGAAGGAGGCGCAACGCATCATGACCCTGTCGGTGTGGAAGATGTACCATTCGCGCATGCAGCGCGGGGGGCTGCGGCTGCACCGGAGTCTGCAGCTGTCTCTGGTCATGCGTAACGCCCGGGAGCTTTACCTCTCGGCCAAGGTGGAAGCCCACGAGCAGCCCGAGGCGCCCTCGCCAGGCGCCCGCTCCCCGGACCCTCGCCTGCACCCACCGCGGGAAGCACAGACCGCAGCGGAAGCAGCGTCCACCGACGGTGAGCAGCCCTGCCCGGAGCCCATGGACACTCAGGAGGCGCCGAAAGCCCAGGAGACCCCCGCCCGCTGTGCCCCGAGACCCGCCAGAGTCAGCCGCAAGCGGCGGAGCAGCAGCCTCAGCGACGGCGGGGATGCCGGACTGGTCCCGAGCAAGAAAGCCCGTCTAGAAAAGGAGGACGCGGAGGAAGGGGAGTCCTCGGAGGTCCCCGATCGCCTGCAGGCCCCGCCCGCGCAAGCGGAAGGTGCCTTCCCCAACCTGGCGCGGGTCCTGCAGAGGCGCTTCTCCGGCCTCCTGAACTGCAGCCCCTCCGCGCCCCCGACAGCGCCTCCGCCGCCCGCCTGCGAGGCGAAGCCGGCCTGCCGCTCGGCGGACCGCATGCTGAACGTGCTCGTACGGGCCGTGGTGGCTTTCTGAGGGCCCCCGGGCGCCGCTGCCGGAGTCCAGAGCGCGGGGCCGAACCGTCGGCCCGAGTACACAGACCCGAAGCCAGGCCCCCGCCCCCCCGCGGGGAAGGCCCGCGGAAACGGTGGAGAGGAGCCGCGGCCCGGGAAGCGGTCGCCCCCGTGTGCAGGGGCGGCGCCAAGGACCTGAGCCGGGGCGGAGGCGCCTTCCCCCGAGGCCGGCCGCGCCCGCAGGTGTCGTCTGAACCGACGGGGACGCGGCCTTTCTGTCTCTCCCGGGACTGGGCGAGGGAGGTCTGGTTCCTGACCTTCCTCGGGGGCGGACTTGACTTTTCACGGGGGGCTGTGCCGCCCTGGCGAGGTGTCTCGGTGGCTGGTGTCCTGGTTCCCAGCGGCACCCAGGCACCCTCTTTCCCTCGGGGGACATGCTTATGCAAGCGGTCATCGTTGCGTCACGGGCAGGCGTGGGGCGCTTCCTGTCGCCTCGCGTGGGTGTGGGGCCTGGGAGGGGGGCCGCCCGAGGCTCGGCCCCCGCGCTTCTGCCCGCACCCCTGTGCCTGCCTGCCTGCCTGCGGGGCAGGGGGAACGGGTCTCATTCCAGGCTACGTTCTCTTCTCGTTCCGTGCGTTCGAGGTGGGGATTCGCGCACAGTCTGAAGCTGACCCTCCCTCGGGCACAGACAGCCGGCCCAGGAGACCTGGGTCTGAGCCACACGAGTGGGGGAAGGGGCGCCCGCCGTCCCGGGAGGCCGAGCCGGGCCCGGGTGCTGCCGAGACCGGGCCCGCTCGGGGAGGGAGATTCTAGCCGGTGCGTCTGGGGCCGATTGACTCTGGTGGGTTCTGCTTAACTCTGTCTGGCCTTTTGCTAGAGAGACGAGATACGAAAATAAAGACCAATTAGCCGAAAAGTCGACTGTCTGGTGTTCTTCCCCGGCGGGGGCGGGGGCGGGGCGGGGCCGAGGGTCGGGCGCTGGGGGCGGCTTCCTGGGGCCGCAGAAACCGGCCCGACCGGCTCCCACGTGGGCGGGAGGGGCCGGGCCCCCGCTCCGCAGCCAGCCCACTTCCGCTCGGGCGCCTGGCGCGCAGGCTCCTTAGAAATTCCCCTGCAGCCCCGACTCCGTCGGGCGGAGCGTCATCAGTAGACGCCGAAGTTTCGGGGTCCACGCCAGGTCAGGCCTCGGACAAGAAGCGACCCCAGCCCGTGAGCGGGTGTCACAGCAGGTCCGCGTTCCTCTGCAAAACCGGCGAACGGAATTAAATCAGTTTCCCCTGCAAGGCTGGCCGAGCGAGGGCTTCCACGGCTCACGTGGCTTCGGGAGGACACTGCTGGGACCGTGCCCACGCGCAGCTGGGGCGCCTCGCAGGTTGTCCCCTCCCGGCTGCACTTTACCAGCAGATTCCGTTCTGGCGGGGGCCCCACGGGGTGCGGGGCAGGGAGCTGAGCAGGGAGACGTGGGGCCTCTCTTGACACCAGGTTCCAGCCTCTGGCTCAGACAGGGAGGTGCGCGCCCAGCCTCCGCTCCCTCGTCGGCGGGGGAACGGCCTCCCCGGAGGAGCTGCAGGTTTGGAAACGCTCCCGGGAGTCTTTGTTATTTGGCTTGGCTCCACCCCAGGGGAGAAAGTCCTCGTTCGCCCAGCGCCGGCCCCGCTAGGGGCGTCGGGAGGACAAAGGAGCCGCAGGTGCGGGGAGCACCCGCCCCACCCCGAGTGGGCTTCCGTGACCCCCGGGTCTGACCCCGAGGTGGAGGGTGGGAGGAGGAGGAGGAGGAGGAGCCCGCACCACACCTTCAGCCTCCTCCCCACGCCCCTCCCTGCCTCCCTCTAGTCCCGCCCCTCCCCGCACACCGTCCTCCCGTCCCCTGATTTCTTTATGGGGGAGGAGGGAGACAGCGCCACGCGGAACTCCGCAGTGGGACGTGGGCACTGGAGCTCCGCACCTCCAATGGCAGCTCAATGTGTCCGCGTAGGCAAGCTCCCCTGAGAACCGGCCGGGCCCCAGGAAGTCCCCGCTGCGGGAGGGGGCCGCGCTGCGCATCCTGTCGCAGGAACCGCCGGCCCTTCCTTCCGCGGGAAGCGGTGGGGCGACTCCCGCCCCGGCCTTGGGCATTTCCGAGCCGGCCCCGGCCGGGGAGGGAGACAGACCGGCACCTCACACTCAGGCCAGAATAGGCATCATCAAAAACTTGTCACAATAACCGACACCTATGGGGCCTGGGGCTGTCACTAGGTTATGGGGACAGGCCCTCTGGGGAGTGGCCGATGGGACAATGGCTTCGAAACCAAGTGCCCCATCCCCGTGACCCACCGATTCCCAAGGAGTTTCCAGAAGGGCGTTCACCACAGTGGCTGTCTGAAATGGGCACAGCTTTGAGACAGCCTACGTGCCCATCCAACTGGACTGGTCTGGTTGAGTGTGAACTATCCACCGCTCCTCACCCCAAAGGTAAAAGGCCTGAGCCTGACAGGTCCATGGGCTCAAGCAACCATACTGCTGGGTGACAAGGGCCAGCTGCAGACGCTGAGGGGTAAGGAGCACAGATTTCGGAGCCCAGACAGCCAGTTCCACGTGCTTCCTGTGCAACTTGGAGTAAGTTGCTTCACCTCTCTGGGCCTGTTTCCCTGGCTGTACATTTGGGAGTAGTCCCTATCTCTTAAATTCATTGTAAAGATCAATCAAGATAGTACACAGAAAGTGCTTAGTAAGATGCCTGGGGCACACAGTGTTGTTTGTTTATTTATTTATTTACTTACTGTTAAGAGGCCAGGATGACAACAGCACAAATATATATGTATGGAAAGGTGTGTGTAGATGCTGTGTTAAACCCAGAGAGTTTGAAAAATAGTTCCCTCCTCCTCCAGTAGCTCAATATGAACAAGAATCTGCGTCCCCTCCCAGCTCCAGGGTTTGGCCATACCTAGTGATTCCGGTTGATTTTTTTTTTTTCTCCTGCAGGCTCCATGCTCATGGTTTCTTCCTAGGTTACCAGTGACCCCTGCATCAGTTCTTGGACCCTTCTGTCTACACTCACCCCTGGCAGCCTCATTCAGTTTTAGGGCTCTAAATGCCACCTCTATGCGGACCCCTAAATTTAGCTGTCCGTCCCAGTCTCCTTGTGGGGGTCTAAGGTATTCCAAATAGAAGAACAGGAGCCAAAGAGAATTCTTGCTGTTTCCTACCCGTCTTCCAACTGAGGACTCCTCCTTGAATCACTTAATATATTTTTATTGATTTCAGAGAGGGAGGGAGAGAGAGATAGAAGCATCAATAATGAGAGAGAATCATTGATTGTCTGCCTTCTGCACACCCCACACTGGGGATAGAGCCCAAAACCCAGGCATGTGCCCTGACCTGGAATTGAACCGTGACCTCCTGGTTCATAGGTCAACACTGAACCCCTGAGCCACTCTGGGCGGGCTGAATCACGTTTTCTCCTTCCCTCATACTCCAAGCCCTTCCCGTCTTCCTGGCTCCATCACCTCTCACCTGGGTTGGGGCAGTGGCTTCCTCCTTGCCCTTGACCCCCACAATCTAGTTTACCCAGGAGCTGCAGTGATTTTATAAAACACAAACTGGACCTTTTCCCTCTCCAAGTTCTCCCCTGCTTCTATCACACTAGCCTCCTTTCTGCTCGCAGAACAGGCCATGCATGTTCTAGCCCAGGGCCTTTGCACTTGCTGTTCCTTCTGCCTGCAATGCCTTTCTCCTAGATACCCACACCCATCTTCATTTTCCTTAGGTTTTTGCTGAAATGTCACCTCCCTGGGAGCGGCCTTTGGCTACCTGACTAAAATAGCACCCCACTCCACTCAGTCTTCCTTAGAGCACTACTCACCACTTGAGAAGATAGATTTATGTTTTATTTAGCATCTGTACCCCCTTCAAATGTTTTATGAATGAATGCTCACCCCAGGCCAAAATGAGTGAATGATGTTGTCTGGGGTAACCAGATGCTAAGAGCTTAATATTTATTATCTCATTTAATCCACGGCTTCCAATGGCTCTTAGAATTTCCCAAACTTCAGGCAGTTGACAGTCAGGATTTTTATCAGATCTGTGTAACAACTGTACAAGTATTATTTATCTAATTTTGAAAACTTAATGGTGAATTAACCACTCACCATACTTAGAAGGTAACAGTTCATAAAAGTTACAATGAAAACGAAATACTGTCATAAGATCCTGCTGAAACAGTAGCCAGTGTGAGGTTCCAGACAGCTTTCTTAGTTACAAAGGAAGATTAGCAAAGTTAAAGGCACATTGTTGCCAAAGGAGGAAGACTATCCTTAAGTCAGAGAACTAGCTGGGACTGAAAGCTGAAAAGAAAGAGAAGCCGAGAGATGTATTCTGTTATTTGAATAACAATGAATCACTTTGTCCACAGTCCCAGAGTTAGGAAAATTCTGCTTCTGGAAGAGGGACAACCACCCTATGACTGGCCTGCTGGCCCCGGGCCCAGAGCATCTCTGCCTAATCTTGCATCACCCTCCAGCTATACTGACCTGCTTTTGTGCCCCACACTTGCACAGTCCTCCCAGCCTGCAGTGCTTTTCCCTTCCCTAACCACCTAGGGAAGTGATTGCTATCTGCCCCCCACTTTGATCCAAGATCCCTATATTTATTGACACTTAGATCAAGAGTGACTTTTTTTGTTGTTGCAATATTTATCACAATTAGTTTTACATTTGTTTCTGGGTTTGTCTCCTCTTCTAGCTTGTAGACTCCAAGAAGGCAGAGGCAAATCTAGCAGATGCTTACTACTTAGTTTTTGTGAATGAATGGGGCCTTTGAAACTTTCCTTTGAGGTCGATCCTGGTCCTTCTAACGTCCATTTAAAAAAAATTTTTTTTTATTGCTTTCAGAGAGGCCTGGAGAGGGAAAGAGATAAAAACATCAATGATGAGAGAGAATCATTGATTGGCTGCCTCCTGCACACACCCTCCGGAGACCAAGCCCAACCTGGGCATAAGCCCTTGACCGGAATCGAACCCAGACTGCAGGCCGACGCTCTATCCACTGAGCCACACCGGCGAGGCCGTCCATTTTTTTATAGATCTGAAAACTGAGGCCCAGAGAGGAAGGCCCTGAAGGAGAGCGAATAGGAGACAGCTCTAGCTGTGTTCCCCATCCTGAGATCCCCCTCCCCCCTTCTCTATGCCGGAGCGGGGGAGGGGGAGAGGGGAGAGACAGCGACCCAGTTCAGCCTTGGGAAAGGGTGGGGCCACAGGTCGGACCACCCCAGAAGCAGCACCCAGACCGGTCTGCCCGGTTCCAGGAGCCTGGGCGAGGTGCCCGCGGGAGGGGGGAGGCCGGCGTTGGCCTAGCTGTCAGCCCAGCGGGGCGGGAACTTGATCTCCAGCAGGAAATTTAAGTCGCAGGCAGGGAGCTCGGGGTGAGCGAGTCACCGGCCAGGACGCGGGACGGAGAGACCTAGGTGTCAATTACCGGAGGGCGGGGCACGCACACCTCCCCGCCCGGCGCTCTTCGCCCCGCCCCCCCTCCGTGCACTGCGGGGCGCGCTGCTGGTGTGCAGGAATTCCCAGGGCGGTGGGTGGGCCCGGCCACGCTCCTCACCCCCAAACCGGTCCCTTCCCGATTCTGCCCAGACCTTCAGAGGTTGGCAGCGCCCCTACCTTTACAAACACGAGGGCGGAATTCAGAGGCCACGCTGGGAGCCAGAGACCACGCGGGGAGCCCCGGGGCTGGGGGTGGGCTGAGAGTCGGGATAATGGGAAAAAGGCAGAAGGAAAATGGGGATTGCTGGAGTTTGAGGCTCATTATACTTGCCCTAGCCATGGAGGATGCTGACCCCCCACACACACACACATGTCCAGGGGAGCCCAGAACCCCACATCGGAGTCTAGGGGAACCCAGAGCCCTCACAACTTGCTCAGGGGAGCCCGGATCGCCCCCTCCTGTGTCCAGGAGAGCACTTTATATCTGCTTCCTGAGGTTCGGCCTCCAGGATCATTCCATCCATTCTGTGCTAAAATGAGTTTAGATCTCCCCAAATTTGTGTTCCGGAAAGCTGAGGCCAGGGGCTAAGGCCCTCCGCCTGCACACTCAGGCCTGGGGTCTCCCCAGGCTCAGCTCCCCGCCTGCTCTGACCGTTTTGGATGGAGCCCCCTCTCAACAGACCTGTCGCTGCCTTCCAGCCTCCTGGCCCCTCCTCCCCAGATTAAACCGCCCCACACCAGCACTCGGTTAACTGTCAGTTAAGAAATCATCTCAGCGTTCACCGTCCCCCTCGCTCCTGCCCCTAGACGGCTCTTGGGCCCCTAGGTTCCTGCCTTCCCAGCCAGCCACCCGACTGGCACCAATTATTTCCCTCCTCAGCCTCTCCACCCACATCTGGTTGCCAGCTGCTCGGCTTCGCCCTGCCCACCCCCCGGGGTCTCCCAGGGAATTGCTAACAGCTCTCCTCCTTCCTGTGCCCCCCAAATATAGGCGGCCCCGCCAGAGCACACAGCCCCCTCCAGCCGCGCGGGCTGATCAGAAGCTGACAGGCCGTGGTGGAGAGGAGATCTGAAGTCAGATGGACGAGGGGAGGGGTGTGAAACTTTCTGGCCCAGAGGTGCTGCTGGGGGATAGAAAGAGGGGAATCGGGTGGAAGGAGGCAGGAGCCCTCGTCCACACTAAAGGCTCAAGATCAAAGCCCGCCGGCTTCCAGATGGGGCCTGGTGGGGAGGGCTTCCCTCCGACGCCCGGCTCAGCCCCCCTTACTTGGAAAGCCCCTGAGACTCGGTGGTGACAGCTGTGCCCTGGCCCTCTTGCGAGGAGTTTCCTTTTCCAGAGCCCACACTCCCCGGCCTCCCCAAACGCTGGCCTGCAGCCCGAGACACCGCGAGACACCGGCCTGGACCCTTTGAAGGGGCTCCCCACAGGGTCTTCCTGGATGAGGGAGGGGGAGGCGACTGCGGGAGAACAATGGGCTTCTGTGGCTGCTGGGCGCCAGGCGCTTCCTGTTAACCCTTTCCTAGGGGCAGCTGTGGGGAGCACCTCTGAGGCCTGGCCTGTTGGTGGCGGTGGGGTCGGGGGGGAGGACGGGGGAAGGGAGGGGATGGACAAAGCAGGCCAATCCACAGGGCCTTTTCTGTCCCAGGTGCTGTTTGCAGAAGTGATTGGGAAATGGTGATGTGGATGCAGACCTTGCCCTCCTCATGGCCGCCCAGGGTTCACCCAGAAGCCTCCAAGTCTGAGCTCTCAGCAACCCCAGGACCTCTGGGGCTGGGCTGCGGGGGGGGGGGGGGCCACGTGTCCCAGGTAAATGCAAGGCACAGCTATGTCTGCCAACGCTGTCCTAGCTGCCCTGCCCTGTTGCCCAAGGGTCATCTCCTCCCCCACCCCCACCCCTGGCAGCCCGAGTTACCTCACTGGTCTGGGCCTCAGTTTCCTACAGTTTGGGAAGTTCTCCCAAGCGCCTGACAGGAGCACAGGGCTGTCCTAAGGGGTTGGAGGAAGCTGAGTTGGAATCTTGGAAACCTCTGCTCCATCATGGAGCCCTAGGAGGACAAGTTTGGGAATTATCTGTGTTAACTGAGGCTTCATGCAAAGTCCCTCCCGTTGACCTAGCCAGCCCGAGAAGCACCCTCGGAAGACTGGGAGGGTTGTTCCAGGGCTGCTGGAGAGGCAGCATCCGGCATCCAGCATCCGGCCCCGGGGGCTTCCGGTTCGCTGTACACCAGCTGACACTCCCTGTTCTGAGAAGAGACTTGTATTGATGCTGGCTGCCGGCTGGGTGCTGTGTTCGGCTTGTATTCACTTAGTCAGTCAACCCTCCTGCAAGTCTGGGTTCAGAGTTAAAGCAGGCACTTTCACTAGCCCCCTTTTATAGATGAAGGACTGGAGGCACAGGGCAAATGCACATCTAATAAAACAAAGTCCATTGGTGTGTTTTTCTCTCCTGGATTTGGGTGGGAGAGAGGGGTGGGTAGGGACCTTTGTTTCTATAAACCCAGCAACCAACCTCCTGTTCACAAATAAGGAGAGAGCACCTGGGTCTCCCTGCCCCTGCCAGCAATGGGCAGCACGCACGCTCTCTCTCCTCCTGCTCCTGCTCCTGCTCCTCCTCCTCCTCCTCCTCCTCCTCCTCCTCCTCCTCCTCTTTTCCTCCCCTTTCCTTCCTTGAGTCCACAGCTGAGCACCCACCAGGTTTGCCCACTTGCTAGATGACTCTGACATCTTTTCTCTCCTTTCAAACATGAAAACACCCCCAGGGGGTTGAAAAGGACAAAGGTGGTTTGTGTGTCAGTGTGTGTGCGTGCGTGATCATTATTTACTGAGCAAAATCCAATTGCTGGACTGGGAAGGTGCTGCCTGGCCCCTGGCCGGTGTCTGGAATAGGAAGTAGCTCAGTGCTTTGCCCTTTAGACCACAGGGCAGTTAGGGAGGGCCCGTCAGACACCATCCTCCCAATCAGAGTCCTTTCTGAGTCCGGGAGAGGCCTGGGCCTGGACTGCAGGCCAGCCCACTGCCAACCGGCCTCCACCTGAGGCTCCCTCCCTCCCTGCTCTCCTCTGTTTGGACTCACCCTTCCGGAATTAACCTTATTTTGGCTTCTTGCCCAGAGGAAGGCCAAGCCTGCAATTACTCACTGCTGCCTCCCTGGAGGCTATTGCATTCACTCAGTGTGGGTGGGGATGGGGCTCCTGGGACCCTCTCCCCCTTGGGCTCACATGTTCCCCAGCTACCCTGCGACTTCCCGCAGATGCTGTCTTATAAACAGGTACCAGCGATTTCAAAGTGCCGTCATATTGTTTGGGACAAGGCATTCCCTTCCAAGAGGGGTGGGTGTGAAGCTGGTCAGACCCGGAGGCCTGGAGAAGGGGCGTGCCCTGGGACCACCAAAGCTTTCCTTTCAGTCGGGGTGGGGGCGCTTCCCTCTCCCTCCCAGAGATGAACGCACGGAGGGGGGAGTGTGCAAGGGGGGCCCTTGGGGACCTGACAGCAGCACCTCTGTGTCTCCCAGCACATCTGGGTGTCCCGATCCCCTAGCCTCCTTCCTTACACCTCAGGCTTGTCCCTCTTTTTCATGACTCCCTCGGGACGTCCGTGGGAGGGAGGGGCCTAGGCATCCTCTGCCCTCGAAGTGGTCCCACTGAGATGAACGCCAGCCCCGATTCTGAAAACTGGAGCCAGGGTCCAGCCCCCGGGCCACCTTCCCCACCCACGGACACAGCTTCTGGTGAGACTGTTGCAGAAAGACTAAAAAACTAAGCGATGCTTTGAAGAGGCCGAGAAATCACAATTTTAATAACGTGCGCAGGCTCCAGGGTATCCCCAAATCCAGAACGCCGCCAAGAACCTTGCATATAACTGCCCCTCGAGTTCATTGATTTGCAAATACACTCCCTCCCCCCAGGCCCTGAAGGGAGTACTCTGTTCATCTAAGCCCCCTGCCCCACGCAGGACAGGGCTTTGTTTGGTTTAATGGCCTAACATTCCTTGCAAAAACAGTCTTCCTCCTCAAGACCTCAACACCCTAAACTGAATCAGGGCCCAGAGAGTCATGCACAGCCATATGCGCGCGCGCTCGGATTGTCCTGGGTTATTACCCTCGCATACCTGGCCCTGCTCCTGATGTGTGGTGACTTCCCCTCCGTGCAGCAGGCCTGTATATTCTAGAAAATTGGAAGAAGACCCTCTACTACTAGCTCTTCCCGCTGTCTCCCTGCTGGCCGGCCCCCAGGTCGACCAGGCCTTCCACTCAAAGTCAGCCCGAACCTCTTCCTCTAACTCCTCTGGCAACTTTAGCCCATCCAGTCCCGTCGCCACGGCATCCATGGTACCCAACAGGTCGTATGCCCCCTCATGCGTTCTCCAGGCTCAGGCACCTCTGAGTCAGCAAGCATTTGCTCAGCACCCCTAAGTCCCCAGCACACGCCGAGGCTGTGCCTCACCTCCGAGACAGGCAGCCACAGAACTTGTCCCAGTTGAGCTGCTCAGTGGGACTTGGCGTCTAAGAGCCTAAGAATGAAATAATCATGACAGCTATTGCTCACTGGTTTAAGCATTTCGCGTGCCTGAACTCATGGAGTCCTGGCAACAAAGATTTATCGTGGCTCTTGCATCTTGGCCTCCCGAAAACTTCGGGGCCACGTGAGCCACGGCCACGGCCGCACGGGCAAGCACAGGAAGCGTCCGGGGGCCAGGTCATGCCGGCGGCTTGCATCGTCACAGGATCAACTTCGACAAATATCACCCAGGTGACGCTGGGAAAGCTGGTGGGAGGCACTGCCACGTAACCAGGAACCAGGGCTTCTGCCCGACTGTCCACCTTGATCAACGGTGGACCCCGTCAATGAGCAGACACGCAAGGCTGGAGCTGCTCCTACCGCTGATGGAGTGCGCTCGGCTACTACAAAGTTCTGGGGAAGGCAGAGCTCCCAAAGCAGCCTTCACTACGGCCAAGCTCTCCCGCAGGAGAGCGGAGAAGAGTAGTAGTGCTGGGGGGGTGGGGGGGGCCTGTGCTTGAAGCTACATGGAGGGAAGTTCATTAAAATGTCCACAAGTAAAAAAATAATAATAAAATAACATTTAAAAAATTGTGGTATTATTCTTCTCATTTCGCATGGAGGACACTGCGGCACAGTGAGGGCATATAGCCTGCCCGCTATACAGAGGCTTTATGGCTAAAAAGTGCCAGAGTCCGGATTTGAACCCAGGCCGATGCCAGCATTTCTCACTATTGCCATCGGGGGCAGCATCATTTCCTGTGGTAGGGCCGTCCCAGGCCTCAGAGGCTGTTGGGCAGCATCTCTGGCCCCTACCCACTGGGTACTGTGCCGCATAGTAAGAAGATAGGGGAACTCCAGGGCAAGCAGACTAGGGAACCTGAGACCGACAGTAACACGGCAGCTTATAGCCCCCTGGTGAATCCTAGCTTCCCTACACCAAGAACACTTAATTAAGAGCAAATGGTTTGGCCCTAGCTGGTTTGGTCCAATGGGTAGAGCATCGGAAGGGTCTCGGGTTCGATTCCAGTCCAGGGCACATGCTCATGTTGCAGGCTCGATCCCCAGTGTGGGATGTACAGGATTCTCTCATCATGTTTCTCTCTCTCTTCCTCTCTGAAATCAATAAAGATATATTTAAAAAAAAAAAAAAAAAAAGAGTAAATGGTTTGTACTTCACCTCCCCAACCAGAGGGTAAATAGCTTAAATCATCTTATGGAGACAGTTAACAGAAATCCAAATAAGTGGCATTTATCAACAAACACCCAAGGACAGACAAATTAGGAGAACAAAGCTCATGTTGGTACATCAGCATCAAGCTGATGAATATTCTACTGATCCATTCCTAATACCTTCCCTAAACACCCAGACTTCAAAACCCCCCAAAATGAAGGTCCCAGAGCACTCTCCCTCCAGGGAGCAAGTCTGTGCCATTCCTTTCCCCCTGCTCCTCTCCTTCCCCCACCGACACGTATCCCCTAACCTCTAAGGGACCCAATGAGACTTGCACCCAGAGGAGCAGTGGGCAGCAGCAGCTCATCCTGGCCTAACCCCCTGACCCTGTCTCCAAGGCCCCTCTCTCTGACTTCCCAGTGAGCCAGAGCAGCCCAGCCAGCTATATTTTTGCTGCAGTCAATACATTCTTGCTTGCTTTTCTACACTTTGTCTCTCAAGTGAAATTTTTCCCTCAAGAAGACAAGGTCCGCCCTGGATGGTTTGACAGTGGATAGAGTGTCGGCTTGTGGACTGAAGGAAGGGTCAGGGCACATGCCTGGATTGCCAGCTCGATCCCCAGTGGGGGGCATGCAGGAGGCAGCTGATCAGTGATTCTCTCTCATCATTGATGTTTCTATCTCTCTCCCTCTCCATGATCTCTGAAATTAATAAAAATATTTTAAAAAAAGAAGACAAAGACCGAAGTTTCCTCAGCTCGCTGGAAACAGTATCAGTAGGGCCTCCTTCTACTGTTATGGCAACCCAAAATGTTCCCAGATGTGGCTGCTGGGCGGGGTGTGTGTGTGTGTGTGTGTGTGTGTGTGTGTGTGTGTGTGTGTGATGTCAGACTCCTCACCTGCCTTGACTCTCCTGCCTCTACACACGTTTAGCTGCAAAATAATATTGTATATGTTTGTGTGTTTTCAAATTTGCCTTGAGTCCTGGTGGTAGAGGTAATTGGCCGGTTCCAGCATCTTGGGGAGGGGTCAGTGGAGTCAGCAGGACCACCAGCCTCTGCCCAGAGGGATGGGTGGTGGCTCCTCAGCTCCTGGCGGGGGGGCTTGCTGGGCAGTAGCATCAGCAGAGCCCTAGTGGGTGGAGACGGGCAGTCCTTTTCTTCCTTCCTGGTTCCCAGGGGTGGGCAGGGGCAGCAGCAGGCGCCCTGGGAGCCAGAGGGCGTGGGGATTCCCGGATTAACTGGGTGTGGATCAGGGTGTGAGCTCTGAGACCCAAGGTCCCTGTGGGCTGGGAGGAGGAACCAGAGGCTAAAGTAGGTCTCCCCACCCACCTCCTGCTCTCAGGTCCTACCCAGCCTGGCTCTGGGCCAGCAGCTGCCAGAAGAGTGACTCAGAGCTGCTGAGCTGAGGAGAGAAACAGGGTGCAGTGTGGGGGAGACCCCCCTCGTCCTCAGCTTTCCCAGCATCCCCATCAGCACCAGGACCCTCGAGACACCTCTCAGACCTGCCACATGGGTTCTCCCTCCTCCTCCTACTCCTGTTGCTGACCCTCTCCCTCCAGCGGCTTTTGTTTTTCTTGGCACCCACTAGAGCAGGAAGTCCAGGCCCTGGGATGACTCGGAGGCTGCAATGTATTTAGGCCAAGACAAGAGTGTGTGAGTGGTTCCGAGGAGCAGCCTCAGTGCTGGCTTGGCGGCCGGAGGAGTGAGGCCCTGAGCCAGTGGGGGGAGGCTCCTGCCTTCTCCCTCTTAAAGACCGAGCACTCCACCTCCCCAGGGGCGCAGAGAACTGGAGACAGGGTGGGGAGACCCAAGAACAGCGGAAAGCTCTAGAAGGGAAGGCATGTCCTGCACAGTGCCAGATGCATTTCTGTTTTTACGACCGGGATCCCTTACAGCCGAAAACCCGAGGCCCAGAGAGGCCGAGTGGGAGGTTTGCTCAGGAGAGAAGCGAAGGTGCCAGGGTCTGCTTTCTGGCCTGGCTGGCTGCAGAGCCGGCGGCGTACTGCTGCTGTCATATTCGGGTGTGTTCCTTCATTCATCAATTCATTCATTCATTCGTTCATTCATGCGGTGCCACGTGTGTGGCTTAGCCTGCGTGAGGCGGACATGAGACCTGCAGAAAAGCAAGACCTGGGCCCCTCCCCCCCTCCTACCTGCCCCTCATCCTCAGGCCTGAAGACACCTCCAAGGCCGGCCCCTCCCAGGAGCTCCGAGCTGCTCCTGCCCAGCTCATGTCCCAGTTGTCATCCGACAGTTGCGTGCGTTTCCTTTCTGGCTTGTGGATGTAGCTGTTGATGTGCTCTGTCTCCTCCATCTGACGCAGCCCATGAGGATGTGAACAGAGCCGGCACCGAGCATCCCCAGCTCCTGGACTGGGCCTGAACAGCTGCTCAGTGTACACTTGAAGGAACAGCAGGAAGTGCTGGCGCTGGGGGCTGAAATGAGTGCGGGGGAGAGTGGGTGGACGGAGGCAGGAGGTAGGCGCCTGAGCAGGCAGCGGGGCTGGCTCAGTGGGAGCTGCCGTTGGGCTGGTGGAGGAGCAGAGCGCCTGGAAGAGGAGGCAGGTGAGGGACGCCCGAAGGACAGGTGCATGGTGTTACTGCATCCGTCACCTTCCTGCACGAGCACTCAGAGCCCGGGAAGGCCAGCCAGCCGGCAGGAGCCCCGGTGTCCTCCATGAGGGCTAACTGCCTGGGGCAGGCTTGACTCGCCTCCGCTGCGGGCATCCCACACCATTTGCAGTTTCCAGGGCCTCGCTCCGGCCAAGGAGAGAGGCCTTCACAAAGTCAGACTTGGCTTTTCCCCAACTGGCTGGCCTCCTTCTGTCTGATTTGAAATGCCGGCTTGTCACAGTGTCTGCGCAAGCACAGGCCTGCTCCTCTCCGCGGGGGAGCGAGTGCGGCGCTGGGCGTTGGGGGGGCGGCGTCTTCCAGCAAGCCAGCGGCCGCTGCCCACCCCTGCGCCTGCTCTGCGCTTCTTTTTATATCTCGCATTTACAGAACGCCGAAACATCTGAGCCTGGGCCTGGCAGGGCAGGCGGCTGGAGGCTGCAACGGAAGGGGAAAGCGGAGAGGCGGGAGGAGGGTGGTGTGTGAACCCCATCTGGAGGGAGGCTGGCCGGGTCAGGGGCGGCGGCTGGCTTCCTTCCAGCAGCCCTGCAGCATCAGATGGCGCTGAGCTCTATTTAAAGGCGCTTTCTCCGCCTCCACTCTGGGGTCCTCACATGGATGAATGAATCAGAGAGTTGCCTGGTGTGGCCCCAACGCCTGGCTCAGTCTGCCCCAAGGAGCTGGAATCATTTCCCCCAAAAAAAGCAATCCTGTGGAAGCTCCATGGGGGTCCCTGTTGACCTGGGCCACCCTCCCCCACCCGGATCTGGAGCTCTGTGCCAGCCTAAGGGGTGACCCCTGACCCAGGGTGCCCACAGGCAGCTCAGAGCCAGCGATGGGTCCTGGGCATGCATGGTGGTCTCTGCAGCAGCCACCTCCTCCTGGAGGCAAAGGTCAGGTCAGGTTCTCTTGCTTTTATTTTATTGTATTTTTTTAAAATATATTTTATTGATTTTTTACAGAGAGGAAGGGAAAGGAATAGAGAGTTAGAAAGATTGATGAGAGAGAAACATCGATCAGCTGCCTCCTGCACACCTCCTACTGGGGATGTGCCCGCAACCAAGGTACATGCCCTTGACCAGAATCAAACCTGGGACCTTTCAGTCCGTAGGCCAACACTCTATCCACTGAGCCAAACCAGACAGGGCAGGTTCTTTTGCTATAGCATCGGGAGCTGCTGTGGTTGGCGCCCTGTGCACACACTCAGTGCCAGATAGTCCCAGGGGTCCGTGTACACACGTTCTCTCTATCCGACTCCCAGGTTATTGATTAGAAGCCTGAGGTCCCTGGTTGAGACCAGTGTTCGTCCATTCGGGCTGCTATCACAGAATACCACTGAGTGGGTGGCTGATAAACAACAGACACATATTCTTCACAGCTCTGGAGGCCGCAGGTCCAATATTAAGCGGTTGGCAGGTTTGATGTCTGGTGAGACCATCTTTCTGTGTCCTCGCACGGTGAGAGGGATGAGGGAGCTCGCTGGATCTCCCTCTCTTTTTTTTCCTGTTAATCCTCACATGAGGATCTTTTCTACATTGATTTTTAGAGAGAGGGGGAAGGAGAGAGGGAGGGAGAGAGAAACATCGATGTGTGAGAGAGACACATTAATTGGTTTCCTCCTGCACCCAGGTACATGCCCTTGACCAGAAATTGAGCGCACAACCCTTCGGTGCTCAGCTGATGCTCTAACTACTGAGAAACACAGGCAAAGGGCTGGGTCTCTTTTTTAAAATATATACTAGGGGCCCGGTGCACAAAAATTTGTGCACTCGGGGTGGAGGGAGTCCCTCAGCCCGGCCTGTGCCCTCTCACAGTCTGGGACCCCTCAGTGGATGTCCTATGATGGCCCCAGTCTGCCAGGTGCCTTTTGTGTGTGTGTGTGTGTGTGTGTGTGTGTCATCACTGGGGACCTGCCCCCAGCCGCATCTGAGGCTCGGAGCGGTCCTCCTGTGTGTGTCTACCTGCCGGGGGCCTGCCCCCAGGCACACCGTGGAGGCTTGGAGCAGGCACCCCCTCTATGTTGATCTCTCAGACTCTTGCCCTCCCCAGCATGTTGTTCTCTTTTTTGAGCATGGCCAGGGCTGGGTGCGGCCTGCCTCCCAAGCTTGCCTACTGCCCATCTTCCTCCAGCCACCAGAAA
>PVJC01030923.1:0-20901 GCA_004026665.1 Murina feae
AGGTGGCAGGAGGTCGGTGGCCTGCTTGGCAGCTGTCCAGGCCCTTGGAGGGGCATCGGGGAGCAGGAAAGAGGTGGCAGGGAGTCGGTGGCCTGCTTGGCAGCTCTCCAGGCCCTTGGAGGGGCATCGGGGAGCAGGTAAGAGGTGGCAGGGGTCAGTGGCCTGCTTGGAGGGCTTCCCAGGCCCCTTGCAGGGCACCAGGAAGTGGGAAAGCAAGGTGGTGGGACGGGGAGCGGGAAAGAGGCGGCGGGGGGGTGGGGTCTCGGCCTGCTTGGTGGCTGCCCAGGCCCTTTGCGAGGCACCGGGGAGCAGGAAAGCAAGGCTGCAGGAGCCAGGGTCCTGCTTGGCAGCTCCCCAAACCCCTTGGCGCCCCAGGGAAGTGGGAAAGGAAGGCAGCAGGGGACGGGTGAGTGGGAAAGAGTTGGTGGCCTGCTTGGCGGCTTCCCAGGTCCCTTCGGGGGATCAGGGAGCAGGAAAAGGCTGGCCTGACCACGAGGCGGGGTTTTCCCTGCTTTCTGGTGGATGGAGGAAGATGGGCAGTAGGCAAGCTTGGGAGGCAGGCAGCACCCAGCCCTGGTCACAGCTCAAAAAAGAGAACAACAAGCAGGGGAGGGCAAGTGTCTGAGGGATCAACATAGAGAGGGTGCCTGCTCCAAGCCTGGGGGCAGGTCCCCGGCAGGTAGACACACACAGGAGGACTGCTCCGAGCCTCAGATGCGGCTGGGGGCAGGTCCCCCGTGGTGACACACACACACACACACACACACACACACACACACACAAAAGGCGCCTGGCAGACTGGGGCCATCATAGGACATCCACTGAGGGGTCCCAGACTGTGAGAGGGCACAGGCCGGGCTGAGGGACTCCCTCCACCCCGAGTGCACAAATTTTTGTGCACCGGGCCCCTAGTACTAGATAAATGAATTCGGGAAATATCTGCTGATATCTACATTCCAATGAATATACCGAGAATGTCATATTTCTGCAAATTATTATGTTTCTTGTTATTTAGAAATCCTTTTGGAAAACGGATTTTAAAATTCATAAATATTATGAAACTAGAGGCCCTGTGTACAAAATTCATGCATGGGGGGAGAGGGTGGTCCTTTAGCTCTGCTTGCACCCTCTCACAATCCGGGGCCTCTGGCTCCTGACCACTTGCTTGCAGGCCTGCGTGATTGCCCCTAACCACTCTGCCTGCCTGATCACCCCAACTGCCTGTCTGATTGCCCCTCATATTACACTTTTATTATCATAGATTCCATTTTCTTATAATATCCACTTATTTATCACTAAAGGGGATAATCCCACAACAATTAGAAATGTATGGAAAAAGTTTTAAATTGTATTGCAAACCTCTTTTACTATGTACAATAAAACAATCTAGGTAATACAACCTAAAAATTACGCTTTATAAAACATATTTTTAAAATATCACCAAATTTGAAGAACATGAGAATAATGAATATATATATTTTTTAAATTCTGTACAAGTAGGCTGGCATAAAGCAGATAACACTGGATTGTGCTAAAGGTAAGAGAATATAACTGGAACAAAAGCATGTATAAAATGATCCTATTTTATAACATACTATAAAATAGTGGTACATGTATTTTTAAAGAATAAAAGACAAATCATGAGGTTATAAATAAACTGGCAACATTATTAATTTTCACCAAATTAAGATCACAGAAATTTTATGAATACTTATACTACTAAAAAAAAATTGGGTATAAAATTGTGGAGAGAAAAAAGGCCCAACTCCATAAATAATCAATATTAATTCTTTTGAAAATATAAGTAGGTATGTTTAGAATCCAATTGTATAATAATGTATCAGATGAAAATCTCGTTCTCTTCCACTTTATTCTCCCGTCGAATGCATCCAGTGTGAACTTGGTGATGTCTGCACATAATATGAATGTGCTTAATGTCGCTGAATTGTACACTCAGAAATGGTTAAAATGACAAATTTTATGCTATGAACACTTTAGCACAATAAAAAGTACCAGCAATAAAAAGATAAAAATAAAATGGTTTTGAAGAAGAATTTTCTTCCTCTCATATCTAAACTTTAAGAAAAGCAACCAACACACACACATTCCTCTTGTGTATACCGCCTTCTAGGAGCCAGCAGTAAAACTAGGACGACCAAGCCGTCCCCAACAGGCAAAGCTTTTCTGTGTAGTAATCGTATTTGGAGCCATAGCATGGGTAGTTTTAACGTTTATGCATCTGCTCTTAATACGTTTTACACAACCTTTCCGCATGTATACTTAACTATTATAAGATACGGGTGATTCTGTGACTGTTATAATTAGCTCGTTATTAATAACAGGAAAGGAACAAAAGGGAGACCAGACATGATGGGCATGGTCACCTGGGCAGCTTCACCCGGAAGCTACAATGTCACACTCCCCAGGGAACCGCTGGTTCGCCCCCTGCAGATTACTGGGGGAAGGGACTGGACAAAGGGGAGGTGCACCCAGGCACAGTGACCTTAGGGTGATGCAGGAAAGATGTCTGTCCGTCAAAACTGGGAACAGAGGTCATTGACTAGAGGGGGCTGAGCCAGTGCAAGCCCATGGAAACCTGGGAATACATAGCCTCCCAGACAAAGCAGTTTGCTCTCGTGGCTCTTAATTCTTGTGGCTCTCTTGCTTTCAATTGTGCTCCCTCCACAGCCCCATGGCCGTTGGCCAGGTAGACCCCACACGCAATAGACTGACTGCAATTGGGAACGCAAACTAAGCTAGCCTGATGTTGGATTGGACTGCGCCCCCACATGGCATGAAAACTCTGGGCAACTGCTTTAATCCTCTCTCCCGTGGCAGGCACAGCAATACATCTTCCATGGTGGGATAGAGGGAAAGGGACCTTGGAAACTCCGGGATCTAACTCCACACAGATAAATGCCACTCATTCTCCCATCCAAGTCTCAGAAAATCTTTTCCTTGTGACATTGAAAAAACCCACACTCCCAGCAACAGATGGGGGAATATAGCGTGTTTCCCACCAGCAATTCCACTAATTATTATTTTTTTAATTCATAATTAAAGACCTTTTAGGATGCTAGCAACAGCATCCACAGGCAAAATGGTAGAGTTAAGAGTTATAGACTGAGTTAAAAGTTTAGGGAGACATAAGTTTTGAGAGAAATATCTCAAAATAAAATATCAACAAGATACAGTACAACGATAGTACCACAGATAGTAAATGTCCTGAACATCAGAAATGACAGTTACCACTATTATATCCCCAGAAAAATTGAAGTTATTGTGATGTTTGAACAATATTAAATTCTAAAGTACAAACCCTAAAATACCATGGATTTCATACCATGACAATTTATTTCTCTAGAAGAGGAAGACAAAAGCCTTCTTTCTTTCTTTTTCTTTTCTTTTCTTTTTTTTTTTTTTAGGACAACTAGGTGTCTTTGCTATATTTGTGAAGAAATTTGAGAATCTAGCCTGCCTTCATATCCCAGACAGAATTTAAAAAGATGTTTATTTGAAATCCAGTTAGTCTTAAATATAGTATTGCACAGTTAGGATAATGATAACACATTTAATGGATAAAATAATGAAATGTAAATTTTTAAAAAATATATTTTATTGATTTTTTACAGAAAGGAAGGGAGAGGGATAGAAAGTTAGAAACACCGATGAGAAAGAAACATCGATCAGCTGCCTCTTGCATATCCCCTACTGGGAATGTGCCCGCAACCAAGGTACATGCCCTTGACCAGAATCAAACCTAGGGCCTTTCAGTCCGCAGGCCAATGCTCTATCCACTGAGCCAAACTGGTTAGGGCTGAAATGTAAATTTTTTATGTTGTGTACTAACAAGACCAAAAACAGTCCTTTCCCTTTGCCTGTACCTGATGACAAGGCCAGACATAGATTCCTTCCCTTCTCGCCCCTAGTCAATGGGCATGTTCTTTGTCTCAGGAATAATTAACTATGACTACAACTGTTTGTCCCCCTGAAAATAGCTAGACACAGAGATAAACATTTCCTGTTCAAATAACTGGCTTTGAATTCCCTATGTACGGAATTACCCTGAGTGAAGCACCCTGTCTGCGACTCCTTACCCATCCCTGTAAAATGGCAACAGCAAAATCACTCTATTGAGACACTGTGGCTTTCAGATATGATCTGTTCCTATTGCAACAACCTGAACAAAATCATCTTAATTGTCTGGTGAGTTTTATCTTTGACAGTACCACATATTTCTATCAATAATGCTGAACACATAAAAGAATAGATAATAGCATTTAAATTGAGGCAAGTGACTTAAAGAATGAAAGAAAACGTGGAGGAAGCAGATGAATCATAAACACTTTTTCATAGTCTATCACCACTTGGCAGATAATACAAGATTCTAACTTAAAACCTTATGTGCATGAGAATTTGAATTATTTCAAAAGAACACTTTCAATAAATGGTGACTTCTAGAAAAAAAAACTTTTTTTGCATATAGAAATAAAGTAAAAGACTTACCTTTTCTTAATTGCTCTGTAATCTTCAATTTTCTTCTCTAAACAAGTCTATTCTCTACCATCTGCTTTATTTTATGGCTACCATTTAAAATATATATCGAATATGTGAAGGAGATAAAATTTACCAAAACTCTCCATATGATATGGAATCAAAGAAAACACAGAAAGGCCAAAAATAAATTTACAATGACAAAATTATGCTTAAACAATTCTAGTATGAAATCACTTACAATCTAAAATACATACTGCAAAATCATTCTGTTTACTCATTATTTGTTTTATCTCTATCTCCACCCCCCCAACTCTTTAAGGCATTTTCTGTGATTCTCTTCTTATGTTCAATTAACAGGACTCACATGCATTGCCCATGACTTATCTTTAATTGCAAAAGATTTTCTTGTCTCATTGACATCCACAGCACTCAGGAGGTCACTAGTTCCACCTTATTCAGTATTGCCAAACTTCCCAATTATTCTCTCGTAGCCATAGTTTATTTGACAAAATGGAGGGACATACCATAATTAAAACTTGTATTTCTTTGTAATATGTGTATATATGTGTGTGTGTGTGTGTGTGTGTGTGTATGCACACATCTATACTAATAAAAGGGTAATATGCAAATTAACCATCACTCCACAACAAAGATGGCGGCACCAATAGCCACAAAAATGGTGGTGACAGCTGGAACCATGGAGTCAGCCAGAGTGGGTGGGACGTTCGGCTTCCTAAAGGCGGGACACTTGACTTCCTTCATCACCCCAGCAACGAAGGAAGCCAAGCCTCCTGCAAGCCCTGGCCGGCTTCTGGACGGCAGCCACAGAGCCCGCTGGAGCAAAGGTAGGAGGTGGCTCCAGCCCAGAGTGAAGGTGGGAGGGGTGGCCAGAGCGAAGGCTCAGGTCCCGGGTGCCAGAGGGAAGCTGGTGCTGGCAGCCAGGGGAAGCAAGGCTTATTTTTGCACGAATATCCGTGCATCGGGCCTCCAGTATACAATAATCCTTAAATTCTTAAGTATTTTTCAAAATTGTCAAGGTCATAATAAAACAGTGCTAAACATGGTCTCATGTTAGAAGAGACAAAGGACAGAAGATGATTAAATGCTGTGTGGCGCTTGTATGGTTCCCGGAGTAGTCACAAAGCATTGCTGGGAAACTTTGGAGGACGTCTGAGTAACGCCTGGAGTTTAGTTGATAGAAATGCTGAAATGTTCGTCTTCATTTTGATAAATATACCATCAATATATAAAATTTAACACTGGCAAAATCTGGATGAAGGGCATATGGGGATTCTTTGTGTTATCTTTGAAAATTCTGAAATTACTACAAAATACAAAATTAAAACAAAAGCAACAATATAGGTACTTACAGTGTCCTTCTTTTCCTCGCCAGGCTGTCATCGAGGTAGCTTCTAAGAGACTGCCTGAAGGTCCTGGGGAGGTTCATTGGGACGATTCTGATTGGGATTCAGTGGCTTCACTCAATGCTCCCAAACCTGGAGATTAATTAAATGTATATTTAGTAGCATCTCTTTCACCCTGATTATCATTGTAGTTGAGAGTCAGGCTTTTAGCCACCACTCTCAGAAACTGTGCCACATAAAGTTCTTTAAGAATAAAGGTGTGTAGCCACTCTGTCTACATGATCCAAACTCTATTTTAAGGCAACATTTGGGACACAAATCATACTGCTATTTCCATTTCTAACGTGTAACAACACCACTAATTCACACATGTACTTCCTCAGGCCAACAGCAAATGAACATCAAAATATGAAGCTAATTTTTATCTGCCTCACAAACGCAGCCATTAAGCAGGTATCACCGGAAAGTCTAATTCCCCTTAAGCACGCAAAGAATTCTGCTCCGTTATGATCACAAAGCAATGAGTAGACACAGTCCTTTCTGAGGGATTCAAGGCATACGTCTATTAAAAACAAAACCAAAACCAAACGACTATTGAAGAATGATAAATAATTCATTACCTGATGGTATTCATTACTTTCCTTAACTAACGCTACATCTACATTCACAACCCTCCCCTGAAACAATGTAATTCACTCTAAAAAAAATCTTACTGATAAACAGCTGGGCTCTCGTGAAACACTTCTTTATAAATACGTCTAAATCTGAAGAACACATTTAATTTTTGACCGTATGGAACACTAGTTTCATTTCATTCACCGCCACTTCCTGCTTCCGTGTTTTGTTTAATCACCTCCCATGTTTTTCACCGATGAAAGCCTCAGCCTCAGGATGCTATGGCCTTTCCTGGTAGGCCTTCACATCACCTAAAAAGTCTGTTTCCCTTGCATTCAGCCAATGGCTGTATCTGAGTCAGATGTGATCGGGCGGCCTTGAAAACAATTGAAAAATTATTCATAGTGGTGTCTCACTCATAGACCATCGAAATTAGTATGTTATTTATGTTCTATCTAGCTGCCTTCAATACTTGAAGTTAAAACGCTTGAAGAGGGAGGGGGCATTTAAAAGAATTATTTTTTTCTACTTGGAAGAAAGATGGCATGTAAAAGAGCATTAAAAATTCATAGCACAAAGTGCTTTTGGATTTGTTAATTGCTTTCAAAGATTTACATACTATCTAGAGAAATATAAAGTTATGAGAAATAATAAATTTTTATCTAATTTAAAAAATTGATTTGTATCAGTGGCACTTATTCACCAGTACGGATGTTATTGACTTTATGTAAGAGCAATAAATATTTTGCATTTAAATTAAAATGGTGCATTACATTACTGTATCTGCATTTACCCACAAGGTTATACTAGTAGATGCATAATTTTATACTTGCAAGAAAAAAAAAAAGAAGTGAGCAACAGCAGGAGCAGCTGTTTTTGTTTCCTTGTGTTTAAAACTTAAAAATTATCTTAAAATATAACTTAAGCAACACCGATATTGAATTAAAAAATTATAAAGGAAGAGAATGAATAACCTCTTAAGTATTTGTATAAATAGTATATTTTTATTCCATCTACCTTATGTCTTTTTATTTCATATCCCTTATACTATTGTTGTTTTTCATGAACTATCACCTCCCTACAATAGGGTGCATACGTATGCTATATATTAGAATATACAGGTTGCATAACTTACATCCCCAAATAATTGTGTCACTAAGGGTGACATAATTTATCATTGATAGAGTGGTAGGTCTTTTACACATTTGGGCAAATCTAGCTATTAGAATGTTTGTCGTATATCTAACCAAGTGCTAATTCTTTGTAATGTTCCATCCTTTGTCCCTTGTTGTTCTGTAGAGAATCACAGAGATACTTGGAAGGAAGTATAGTGTAAAATTATCTTATTTGATAAAAGAAAAAGCCTAAAACAAAGACCAAAACAAAAAACGACTCTGAAACCTAGAGGTTACCTATCCTCTGTGCTTTGCTTGCAAGCTTTCTATTGTTCCTCAAAGAACTCTGGCTATCTGAACTAAATGCAGCATAGGCTCTGACCAAGCCTGTAAAACGAATCCATCAGAATCCTGAATATTGAGGATGCAGGACAAACCTTCGTTGTCTTCTGTTTTCATGTGTCCTTGCACTTTAGCTACTTGTGAGTGAAATACAAAGATCATTCTGATGCATTAAGTTAGATTAGGGAACAAAGGCGGCAAGCTCTACCCATCCCTTTTCCATCTTGGCTAGAGCACTGCAGATCTGACCTTCACTAACTGATTCTCTACTTACCGCCCAATTTCCTATAGCCCAGAGGACCGGAGTGGGTGGGGGAAGAAATCACTGTCTGGAGAGGAGGGACAGTTACTCCACCAGCATCAGAAGCCAAGGACCACCCTATTCACCACCCCGACCCCTGTGCCCACGTTTAATAAAACTTTCCACCCAGAACTCATCAGCGCATCTTCCTTCTTTGGGGTTGCCCACTCTCACTTCTTAAGTGCATATTATTGTTTTAATGAAATTACTATGCTTTACTAAATCTTTTTGTCATATTCTTGAATTCTTCCTTGGGCCATGACAAGGGCCTGGATCCTGGTATCAGGTTGAAACCAACCTTGGCCTCCCCGGGTGCCACCTGAAATCAATTCCACCACCTTTCTCCTATTCTGTCATATGGATAATTATTTCCTATTTTTTTTCTTCCCTATCTCCCAAATTCAGATGAACTAGTCTTTGTTTACTTCTAGCGTAAGGAAATTATGCTAGATTACTATGCAGGTGGTAATATTGGTATTTGTGTTTCTAATGTATGTTGTCAACCAAATATTCTATGTAAATAGAACTGTGGGCCAGTTTTCAAATCATTGGGATTAGTTACCTCTTGCAAAGATTGCAGCAAATATTTACTGTTGTTTTTTTTTTACTATTTATGATATATTGACTAGCTCATTTATATAATGATGAATAAAACTATGCATACTTGTAATTCTTGCCTTAACAGATCTTACAGTCAGGTGCCAGGATATAACAATTAAATTTTTTTTACAAAAATCACAACTATTAAATGTATATGGAAAGAATGATGGATATGCCTAGAGAGTACCATGCAAATTATGCAAATTTTTACAAAATTATAATTACATGAGTAGCAACAAAATATCATAGGTTTAGGATAAATCAAACAAAATGTTCATTATATAAACATAGAACCATAAAATATATTCATAAAAAGTAAAGACCTAAATGAATGCAAAGATATTCCACATTCAATGTTTGAATACTGAATATATCTGTCATTTCTTCCCAATTTGATCTATAGAGTTAATGTCATCCCACTTGAAATCCCCACATAATTTAGTCAATTTTGAACCCAAAGGGTAACTATATAGTAGAGACAAAAATGGTCTTTTCCATAAAATTTTCTAGTATAGTTGGATAGCCATTAGATAAAAAAACAAAACAACCATACATTAAAATTGTCCAGCAGGGTGGCTCAGTAGTTGAGCATGGACCTATGAATTAGGAGGTCACAGTTCGACTTCCAGTCAGAGCACATGCCTAGTCAGATGTGTGCAGGAGGCAGCCGATCAATGATTCTTTGTCATCATTGATGTTTCTGTCTCTCTCTCCCTCTCTGAAACCAATAAAAATATGTTTTAAAAAAAATTGACAAACAAAACTTCACAAAAAAAAAAAACAAAATTGTAACAAAGGGGATATATATGCTAAAGTGAAAGGTCTAACAAAAAAAAGCTTATAAAAGAAAATTAAAAAGCTTGTATAAAGAGAGGTTTATTTTTTATTTTATTTCTATGTAGGGTTGCCAAATTTAGCAAACAAAAATACCTGACACCTAGTTAAGTGTGAACTTCAGGTAACATTGAATAATCTTTTTAGTATATGTACATGCATGCATTAGTTGATACATACATATACCAAAATATTTTTTGATTTTTATCTGAAAGTTGAATTCATCTAGGTATCTTATCTGGCAACTCTATTTGTAGGTAAATATGTAGCAGAAAAAAACTGCATACAGGCACCAAAGGGAAAGTATAGCAATGCTCATAGCAGTATTCTTTGTTAGAGTTCTGAACTCAATACAACTTAAGTGTCCATCAATAGAGTGGATAAGGAAATTGCAGTACATTCATAACATGAAATGCTATAAAACACTGAACAAACTATAGCTAGAAAGAAAAGATCCTAATGTGACTAATTATAAAGTAAGAAGCAATAATCAAGAACTGCTAGCCTGCCACTAAGGTCAGGAAAAAATACCAATAAACCTATTGTAGTCTTGAATTTCTTAGTTGTCTTCTACCTAAGATTTGCTATTTAATTAATTAATTTATTTATGAAATTTCTTTATTGATGTTATTACATATGTGTCCTTATCCCCACATTAACCTCCCCATCCCTTCCACTCATGCCCTCACCCTGCTGTTATCTATGTCCATTGGTTAGGCCTATATGCATGCCTGTAAGTCCTTTGGTTGGTCTCTCCTACTTATCCCCACCCTCTCCTACCTTCCCTCTGAAGTTTGACAGTCTGATCAATGTTTCTCTGTCTCTGGATCTGTATTTGTACATCAGGTTCTGTAATTCATTATATTCCATAAATGAGTGATATCAGGTGATATTTATCTTTCTCTGAATGGCTTATTTCACCTAGCATAATGCTCTCCAGTTCCATCCATGCTGTTGCAAAGGTAAGAACTCCTCCTTTTTTACTGCAATGTAGTATTCCATTGTGTAGATGTGCCACAGTTTTCTAATCCACTCGTCTACTGATGGGCACTTAGGCTGTTTCCAAATTTTAGCTATGGTAAATTGTGCTGCTATGAACATAGGGGTGCATATATCCTTTCTGATTGGTGTTTCTAGTTTCTTGGGATATATTCCCAGAAGTGGGATCACTGGGTCAAATGGAAGCTCCATTTTTAGTTTTTTGAGGAAACTCCATACTGTTCTCCACAGTGGCTATACCAGTCTGCATTCCCACCAGCAGTGCACGAGGGTTCCTTTTTCTCCACATCCTCACCAGCACTTGTCGTTTGTTGATTTGTTGATGATAGCCATTCTAACAGGCTAGTAGTGAGATGGTACCACATTGTTGTCTTGATTTGCATGTCTCAGATGATTAGTGACTTTGAGCATGTTTTCATATGTCTCTTGACCTTTCTTCTGTCTTGTCAATGAGACAAGGGTGAATTATACCAAAACTGAAATTAAAGGAGTCTGTAATGAGCAAATCTTATTAGAGGAATAATAATTAATTCAAATTTTGGTGTAATTCACCTTTGTCCCATTGACAATGAGATACAAGAGTTACTTGAACTCTCAATATATCTTCTTTTAGTAAGTTTTATGGGCAAAGTCACAGCCTGGTCATTAGATAATAATGGTTTTATTTAAGTAGTTTTAAACAGAGAGGATTTTATCCATAATTATACATATTAGTTTGAACAAAAAATATATTTTTGTTAAGATCAGCAATTCCCTCTAACAAATGGAAATTACTGAATAAGTCATCTTTCAGTATTAAAATAATTGTGAACTACAGCAAAGCCTATTCAGTGTTGTGATTTCAATCATTCTTAATTGTCATTCGTAAAGGTCCATTTGAAAAATAATAGCTATTGAAAATGATAATTAGAGATAAAATTATGCTACGTAAATGAATGCCTTCATAGAAATAAAATAACTCTAGACTTCAGCATAGGTTGTCTATGTTCTGGATTTCTTTTTCCATCCTTAGAGATGTATTGTACTTGGTTTGTTTTAGTATTGGTTGATTTAAATAAGATGTGCTCCTTTCTTTTAGATGTTCTTTCCCTTATTTTTTTTGTAGATCCCCAGCTTCACAAAAGCTATTTATTTATTTTTGCAAAATCTAGTCTAGCTTTTACTGTTTACAATAAAGTTTAAACATCTCAAATGGCATTTTGAATAACTGTTAAGAATTCCTAAATTAACTTTTCCATATTGTTATTACTTTTTATTCTGAATTTATTAAAAGATATTCTTGAAAGTGCAAATATGTTGTAGTATAATATGTCTCAAAGTTCTTCTGTTTCCTGAAATAATTATTCATCATATATGTGATACACTTTTTTTTATATTAGAGAATTGTGCTTCTGCAAAGCTATACATGGGTTCTATTAGATGATTTCTTTTTAATTCTACCTTTTCTATCCTTTTGAGTTCCCCATTAAAAATATGAGCTGCAGATTCTGTTGTTATTTAGGCTTCATGTCACCATGTTTTCAAACCTTCTACTCTCCCTTCAGTACACACTGAAGATATTAATCCTTTCGCTGAATTTAGAGATCTCTCTATTTCAACTGATTCTCCAATATTTTTAGCTGTCATATATGGCACTCTTTACCAAATCACAGTTTATTTTCATGCACATGAACTCTTGTCTACACAATAATTAAAATAATTATTAAATTTTGAAAAATTTCTTTTATTTCATAAAATGTTATAAGTCAGTTACAGTGATGAAAATAGTCACATGCATGTCTTATACAATTAGCATAATTAAGAAATTATTAAAAGTTATAAGACCTGCCGTTGGTATCAAGTGATTGAATACACATCAGATGTATGTCTTAGAAGAGGACACAATTGTAAGTAAAACGAAAAAAATATTAAATAATATATATAGGATTTCCAACATGGCAGCCGATAGGATGGCAGGGAGGGAGAGAGGGTGACAGAGTAAAGAAGTGAGAGGGGTGAGTGTGGACACGTGTGGAGTATGTGTGGGTGAGCGAAGGATATCAGGAGTCCCAGAGACTGACAGATCAGGTTCATCTAGAAAGGGAGCCCTTGCTACCACCACGAGAACGCCCAGGCTGGCCTGGCTTTGGCACGGAACACATGCTATCTTGTAGAGGGGAGCAACGGAAGCCAGGAGTGCTGCCACATTAATATGTAGACCGACCTCAGACAGCACCCCCACACCTGTCCAGGGAGCTGCTTGCCATCCTCGTGGAATCACTGTTGTGCTTGAGCAGAGAGAAGTCTAGTACCACAATGTGGGTCCCAGATACCTGCAATGAGAACATACCAGACAGACCTCCCTAGCTGTGCCTCCTAGCCGGAGCCCAAACCCAGCATCTTAGGATCCCATGCTTAAGGTACCTGCACTATAAGTGCAAGCCACAGGTACCCCACTCCCTGCTCCTTCCCTGATCCATACAGAACCTCAGCCATGTGCTTGCTATACACCTTCCCAGAGAGAACCCTTGCTAAGTGAGCATCCATCCTCTGGCAATAGACTGAGTGTGCTTGCAGCAGACAGAGACCATGCCCCACACAGTCTGAGCACACCCACCACCAGCTCAGGCAGAGCTTCAGCCCAGTGTGTGCTATGCACCAGCAGAGACAGAGATTTGGGCCAGTAGGTGCTCTGCCATCAGCACTGACAGAACCTTCAGCTGGTGCACACCCTGCCCTAAGCACAGACAGAATTGTCAATTGGCGCATGTCCTACCCTCAACCTAAGTCAGAGCTGCTGGTGCAACCTGGTGTGCCCAACTACAGGTCACAGGATCATGTTTCAAGTGCACTGCCAGAGGGACCTAGGGCACCATCATGCCTTAGGAGCCTGAGCTACACAGCGAATTTCATGCCACAGGGCTCTGGGCCCTCACAGAGAGTCACACACCAGAGGAACCGTGCACCCACCACCACCACCAACCCTGATGAAATGGATAATTGAGGAGATATTTTTAAACAAGGTTTTGTTATTTCTGGAATCAAAATCACATACATTATATTAGAGAAGACCAGCTTATGACTGAGTGACCGTGAATAGTTTGTGCAGTTTCTTGTCTAGGAGGAGACCATCCAAAAGGAGTGACTCCACATGAATAATGGGCAGATAGTTTTTCTCTTTGGTTTCTGTTAGATCCCAGAAAATCCAGCAGATTTCAGGATATTATACCCTGCAACTAGAACCATGGGAGAAGGGGTACAACTCAGAGCAGGGACAATAAAAGTGTAAAACTCAGTCAGATCCAGCCCCAAGGCTAGCAAATCCAGGACCATTGGACTGTGTGGGGCCCAGAGCAGAGAGTCCAGAGCAAGAAAAAGATGGCAAAATTTGGGAGACAAAGAAACAACTGCCAAAGGAAAAAAAAGGAGGAATCATCAGAAAAGGAACTAAATGAAACAGAAGAATGCACTTATGTCAGAAAAAGAATTCAGAGTAAGGGTCCTACAGGTCATAAACTGGATGCATGCAAATGTCAACAACTTATGTAAGAATTAAAAGAAAATAAAAAATAATCTAATATAATAAAAGAGAAACATGCAAATTTGACCATTACCACCAGCCAATCAGAGGGGCTGTATGCAAATTAACCCAGCCAAGATGGAGGCTGGCAGGGCGGCTCTGCACTGGGAGCCTCCACAGCTGGCATAGCTGTGCCAGGTATGTCAGCTCAGTGGGAGGGGGTCCGGCCTGGGGCCTCCTTGGGGCATCCAGGAGCACCCGTCCCAGGTCCACCACCTGGCTCCGCCCCCCGGGGGCCTCCACCAGGCGTGTGGGAGAGTGGGTCCTCCACGGGGCTTGCAGGAACAGCCATCCTGGGTCCACTGACTGGCTCCACACCCTGGGGGCCTCCCCGGGGCATGCGGGAGTGTGGGGGCCTCTGCAGGGTGTGTAGGAGCAGTCATCCCAGGTCCGCAGCCTGGCTCTGCCCGGGGGGCCTCCTCGGGGGCGTGCGGGAGCGTCTGCTGCACAGTGCGGAGAATCCAAAGCCAGTTCACTGCCCGGCTCCACCCCAGGTGTGTTTGCTCAGCAGCAGGGCCCCACCGAGGGATTCTGCACCAGCATCTGCCCCTGGCTTGCCACCCAACTCTGCACCAGGTGTGTCCCCTCAGTGGTGGGGGCCCACCAGGCGTGTGCAATCGTGGGCCCTCCGATGGGAAACGTCCAGGCCTACACTCACCAGCCTTCCCACCCCCCAGTGCACGAACCCTGAAGGGGCTGTGGGCAGCCTGAAAATGGCTCTCAGCCCCTCACCCAGGCTGGCCAGGCATGCCAGCAGGTGGACATCCCCCCGAGGTGTCCCAGACTGCAAGAGGGCACAGGCCTGGCTGAGGGACCCCCACCCCCCGAGTGCACAAATTTTTGTGCACCGGGCCCCTAGTATAGCTATAATAAAAAACATGATGGAGGGTTTTAACAATAAACTAGAAGAAGTGGAGAACCAAATTTGTGAGCTAGAGGACAGGGTAGTAGAACACATCCAATCTGAACAACAATTGGAGAAAAAATTAGATAGCATGAGGAGAGCCTAGGGGAGCTTTAGGACAACATGAAACAAAGTAACATACATACAATAGGGGTGCCAGAGGACAAGAAGAGGAGCAAGGATTAGAAAATCTATATAAAGAAATAATGACAGAAAACTTCCCTGACCTGGGGGAGAAAAAAGACACTCAAGTACAGAGAGTCCCAAAGAAGATAAACCCAAAAAGACCCACACTAAGACACATGTAGTTACAATGCAAACGTGAACAACAAAGAGAGAATCTTAAAGGTTGCTTGAGAGAGACAGAGGGTTACCTACAAAGGATCTTCCATTAGATTATCAAATTAGTTCTCAACAGAAACACATCAGGCCAGAAGTAAATGGAATAAAGTATACAAAGTGATTCAAAGCAAGGGTCTGAATCCAAGAATACTCTATCTGGCAAGACTATCATTCAAAATTGAAGGGGGAATCAGGGAATTTCATAGCATTACAGGCCTACCTCAAAAAAAAACCAAAAACAAAACAAAACAACAAACCAAGAAAAACTGGTAATAAACTAACTCTACAATTAAAAGAATTATAAAGAGATCAAGAAGAAAAGCCCAGAGTGAGCAGAAGGAAGGAGATTAACAAAGATTAGAGCAGAAATAAATGACATAGAGACAAAAAAATAAAATAAATGAAACCAAGAGCTCGTTCTTTGAAAGGATAATCAAGATTGATGACCTCTAGGAAGGCTCACAAAGAAGCAAAGAGAGAGGACTCAATTAAAAAAAAATTAGAACTGAAAGAGGCAAAATAACAACAGACCATACAGAAGTATAAAGAATTATAAAAAAAAAATACTATGAACAACTCTATTTCAACAAACTGGTCAAACTAGAAGAAATGGACATATCCCTAGAAAAATATGACCTTCCAAAACTCAATCAGGAAGAATAAAATAAATCTGAATAGGCTGATAACTATGGAGGAAATTGAAGCAGTAATAAAAAATCTTCCAGCAAACAAAAGCCCTGCGCCAGACAGCTTCACAGGGGAGTTTTGCCAAACATTCAAAGAAGAACTAAAACATATCTTCCTCAGGCTATTCCAAAAAAATTCAAGAGGAAGGAACACTCCCAATTTCTTTCTATGAAGCCATCATTACCCTAATCCCAAAACCAGATAAACAAACCACAAAAAAAGAGAATTGCAGGCCAATATCTCTGACAAACATAGATGCCAAAATCCTCAAGAAAATTCTAACAAATTAGATCCAGCATTACATTAGAAGGATCACATCATGACCAAGTGGGATTTATTCCAGGGATGCAAGGATGGTACAGTATCTGCAAATCAATAAATGTGATACATCACATAAGCAAATTGAGAGATAAAAATTATATAATCATATCAGTTGATGCAGAACAAGCATTTGATAAAAAAAAAACTCTCAGCAAAGTGGGAACGAGGGATTATATCTCAACAAAATAAAAATCTTATATGAAAAACCTACAGCCAACATCATACTCAGTAGGCAAAAACTAGATTCATTTCTCCTAGAACAGGAACAGAAGAGGGATGCCCACTTTCACTACTCCTGTTCAACATAGGATTGGAAGTAGTAGCCATAGCCAACAGACAAGAAGAAGAACTAAAAGGTATTCAAATTGGAAAAAAGAAGTAAAATTGTCCTTATTCGCAGATGACATGATATTCTACATTGAAAACCCTAAAGACTCCATCAAAAACTACTAGATTTAATAATAAATTCAGCAATGTATAAGGATATAAAATTAACACCCAGAAATCTACAGCATTTTTATACATCAATAATAAACTCAAAGAAAGAGAAACAACAAAAACATCCCCATTTACCATTGCACAAAAATAATTAAGACACCTAGGAATAAACTCAACTAAGGTGGTAAAAGACCTGTACTCAGGAAACTACAGGACACTGAAAAAAGAAATTGAGGCAGACATAAAGAAATGGAAGAATATAACGTGTTCATGGATTGGTAGAATCAATATGAAAATGTCCATACTACCCAAAGCAATCTACAGATTCAATGCAATCCCCATTAAAATACCAATAGCATATTTCACATATATAGAAAAAACTCTCCAAAAATTCATATGCAACAACAACAACAAAAGAC
The DNA here is from genome assembly GCA_004026665.1 of Murina feae. Taxonomy (NCBI): domain Eukaryota; kingdom Metazoa; phylum Chordata; class Mammalia; order Chiroptera; family Vespertilionidae; genus Murina; species Murina feae. Next base: position 17,338 of record PVJC01030923.1, read on the forward strand.
TCCTATTAGCCACAGAGATATTAAGGAAAAAGAACAAAGTTGGAGGGTTCACAATGCTATATATCAAGCTATATTACAAAGTCATTGTTCTCAAAACTGCCTGGTACTGGTACAAGACCAGACATATATTAATAGACCAATGGAACAGAACAGAGAATCCAGAAATTGACCCAAAGTATTATGCTCAATTAATATTTAACAAAGGAGGCAAGAGCATACATTGGAGTCAAGACAGTCTCTTCAATAAATGGTGTTGGGAAAATTAGACAGATACATCCAAAAAAAATAAAACTAGACCAACAACTTACAGCATACACAAAAATATACAACATGTATAACTTACAGCATATACAAAAATAAGATGGGAAACCATGGATCCTAGAAGAATCCATAGGCAGCAGAATATCAGTCATATGTTGTAATATCATTACTGACACAGCTCCTAGAGCAATAGAAACTAAAGAGAAATTAAACAAATGGGACTACATCAAAATAAAAAGCTTCTGCAGGGCTAAAGAAACCATCAGCAAAACAACAAGAAATCCTACTGCATGGGAGAACATATTTGCCAATGTTATCTCCAATAAGGGCCTAATCTCCAAAATTTATAGGGAATTCATATATATCTTAACAAGAGGAAAATAAACAATCCAATCAAAAAATGGGCAAAGCACTTAATTTTGAAAGTGGACATATAGAAGCCAAGGATACACATGAAAACATGCTCAAAGTCACTAATCATCTGAGACATGCAAATGTAAATGACAATGAGATACCATCTCACATTTGTCAGAATGGCTGTCATCAACAAATTGACAAACGACAAGTGTTGGCAAAGATGTGGAGAAAAAGGAACCCTCGTGCACTGCTGGTGGGAATGCAGACTGGTGCGGCCACTATGGAGAACAGTATGGAGTTTCCTCAAAAAACTAAAAATAGAACTCCCATTTGACCCAGTGGTCCCACTTCTGGGAATATATCCTGAGGAATCAGAAACACCAATCAGAAAGGATATATGCATCCCTATGTTCATAGCAACACAATTTACAATAGCTAAGATTTGGAAACAGCCTAAGTGCCCATCAGCAGATGAATAGATTAGAAAACTGTGGTACATCTACACAATAGAATACTAAACTTCTGTAAAAAAGAAAGAACTCTTACCATTTGCAACAGCATGGATGGACCTGGAGAGCATTATGCTAAGTGAAATAAGCCAGTCAGAGAAAGATAGATATCACATGATCTCACTCATTTATGGATAATAAAGACTATTATAAATTGATGAACATAAACAGATCCAGAGACATAGAAGCATCGAATAGTTGGTCAATCCTCAGAGGAAATCCGCAGGGGAGGTGGGGGTTAAGAGATCAACTGAAGGACTTGTATGCATGCGTATATACATAACCAATGGACACAGAGACTATAGGGGTAGGGAGGGGGCATGTACTGGGGAATGGGGGTGGCCAATGGAGAAAAAAGGGGACGTATGTAATACTATATGCTATACTTTAAACAATAAAGAATTGCAAAATTATATATATACTAGAGGCCTGATGCACAAAGATTCATGCAAGAATAGGCCTTCCTTCACCTGGCTGCCATCACTGGCTTCCCTCTAGTACCTGGGACCCAGGCCTTTGCTCTGGCTGCCACCTCCTGCCTTCACTCTAGGCCAGAGCTGCCTCCTGCCCACTCTGGTCAGCTCCATGGCTGCTGCCCAGAGGCTGGCCCTTGGTGGCCGATGGGGGCTTGCTGGAGGCTTGGCTTCCTTTGTCGCTGGGGCGATGAAGGAAATCAAGCATCCCATCTGCTTCTGCTGGATCTGTGGCTCTGGCCAGTACTGCATCTTTGTGGCTTATGGGTGCCATAATCTTTGTTGTGGAGTTATGGTTAATTTTCATATTGCCCTTTTATTAATACAAACACACACACACACACACACACTAGGGGCCCAGTGCACAAAAATTTGTGCACTTGGAGGATGGGGGTCTCTCAGCCCGGCCTGTGCCCTCTTGCAGTCTGGGACATCTCGGGGGGGATGTCCATCTGCTTGGCATGCCTGGCCAGCCTGGGTGAGGGGTTGAGGGCCATTTTCAGGCTGTCCACATCCCCTTCAGGGTTCGTGCACTGGGGGGTGGGAGGGCTGGTGAGTGCAGGCCTGGACGTTTCCCACCAGAGGGCCCACGATCGCAGATGCCTAGTGGGCCCCCACCGCTGAGGCGACACACCTGGCACAGAGCTGGGTGGCAAGCCAGGGGCGGACGCTGGTGCAGGATCCCTCGGTGGGGCCCTGCTGCTGAGCAAACACACCTGGGGTGGAGCCGGGCAGCAAACTGGCTTCAGATTCTCCACACTGTGCAGCAGACACTCCCGCATGCCCTGTGGAGGCCCCTGGGGGGTGGATGAAGGTAGCGGACCCTGGACTGGTGCTCCCGCACGCCCCCGAGGAGGCCCCCGGGGCAGAGCCAGGCTGCAGACCTGGGACGACTGCTCCTACACACCCTGCAGAGGCCCCCTGCGCTCCCGGATGCTCCGAGGAGGCTCCTGGGGGGCGGAGCCAGGCAGTGGACCCAGGATGGCTGCTCCTGCAAGGCCCGTGGAGGACCCACTCTCTCACACGCCTGGTAGAGGCCCCCTGGTAGAGCAGGACAGCTGTTCCTGGACACCCCAAGGAGGCCCCAGGCCGGACCCCTCCTCCCACTGAGCTGACACACCTGGCACAGCTATGCCGGCTGGCTGTGGAGGCTCCCAGTGCAGAGCCGCCCTGCCAGCCTCCATCTTGGCTGGGTTAATTTGCATACAGCCGCTCTGATTGGCTGGTGGGCGTGGCCATGAGCAGAGGCTCAGCCAGCGTAGGCAGGCAGTTGCAACAGAATCCTCTGGTTTGCTCTAGCTCCATGGCTGTTGGCCTCCATCTTGGCTGGGTTAATTTGCATACAGCCGCTCTCATTGGCTGGTGGTAACGGTCAAATTTGCATGTTTCTCTTTTATTATATTAGATAGATACACACACACACACACACACACTAAGAGTGTAATATTAAAATTAACCATCTCTTCAGGATGGGCAAGCCACGCCCACAAGCCAATCAGAACTATATGCAAATTAGCCTAGCCAAGATGGCAGAGGTGGTAGGCGGGAGAAGCGGCACACAGGGTCCCCGTGTGTGCCCAGGCCACCCGATCGCTTCCCAGGCGGAAGCCCGGGGGCGGGACCAGCCGGCCGGGCCCAAGGCTCTGTCCTGGGAGGCCATGGGGTGGCCACGGCCACCTGATCGCTTCCCAGTCGGATGGCCCCAAGGGTCAATGGGAGCTGTGGGCAGCCTGAAAATGGCTCTCAGCCCCTCTCCCAGGCTTGTCAGGCACCCCAGTAGGGCCCTGAACCCTGAAGGGGCTGTGGCCAGCCTGAAAACTGCCCTCAGCCCCTCACCCAGGCTTGCCACACCACCATGGGGTGAGGGTCCCTACTGGGGAGCTTGGCCAGCTTGCAAACAGACATCGGCCCCTCACCTAGGCTGGCCAGGCACAGCAGCAGGTAGACATCCCTAGAGGGGTCCC
>PVJC01030924.1:0-20903 GCA_004026665.1 Murina feae
TTATTTGTGTTTTTGTTTGTTTATTATTATTATAACATAAATCTAGATATACCACAAATAAATCAGGGCTGCAAAGCATTGTAATATCAATAGCTGGCATTTATTGAGGGATTCCTACATGCCAGGCACTCTTCCAACAACTTTATCTGTATTAAACAATTTAATTCTTACAACACTAGGAAGTAGATATCTGGTGGTTACCATTTATAGATGGAGATACTGAGGCATAAAGAAATTAAGTAACTTATCCAACTAGGTTTGTATGTGGTAGAGACAGTGTCTGAACTCAGGCAGTCTAATGCCAGAAGCCATTTTGTTGGTGTCCCCACTGTGGCTGTGTGAGATGAAAACTTTTAATAAACAGTGGCCTCATTGCTATAGATCATTTCCCAATACAGCATGATAAAGGGCACTCCCTTGACAAGTTTTATGTGTCCTTTTTAAAATTTTTTCTATTAAAGAAAAAACCTATCTTATTTACGCAGGTCAGAGAACACTATGAATAAAGGTCACTTTATTTACAAGCTTTCCAAAAGACAAATTTGCATTCCTGTTGATAAAAACTGTATCATAGATATAGGTGATGGTCCATGATTTTAGCAAATAAGGAAGTACAGGGTGCCAAGCTGAGCTCAGCAATGGGAATCCAGGCTTTCCTTTGCAATCTTTCCCCACTGCCTCAAGGGTTCCTAAAAGCAACCTTGCAAAAGGTATAAGATCTAGAAAATATACTCTTATTTATAAAGAAGATCAGTTCGTTATCATTTTTGCATTTATCCTTCCTATACAAGCAAGGGGTTCTGGTTGCCGTGGCCTTCAGTAGATAGAAACATCAAGAGATGATTTTAAAAATAGCCTTTGAAAAGCTTAAGATTCCCCTCTATCATTTCTTTTATGATTAATTTGGCTTAGACCTTATTCCCTAGACCCCAAACCCCAAGATCCAACTCTAGCTTAGGTCTTATTATGATAACACTAGAATCTCAGTATGTACATGAACTCACTAACCATTTACTTCTCACTAGTGCCATGTTCAGTGCCAGGGCTCTTGCTCAACAGGTAGCCTTTTATAGTCTCACTCAGAGGCCTAAGCTTGCCAATCTTGAGCTAGGCCCTCAGAGTCAATGGATGAAGAAAGATGCTTTTTTCTTAATCACCTCGGCTCAGAAGTGAAAAGTATATTTCCCTCTCTTCTGTTTCACTTGTAACAAGCAGTCAAATGGCCACTCCTGAAGCCCTGGGAAATGGACTTCCTGGCTGAGCTTCTGCTTTCCAGCCATAGCTCTACAACATGGAGAGGAAGGTCAATCCTGTTGGTCAGGTAGTCATCTCTGTCATGAGAACCTTGGATGAAACAAGTTCCAATTTCTCAAAATGCTAACTGTAGCAGGAAAGGTGGCAGATGATGTTCTGTGGAAGGGTAGAGCACCAATCCCATGTTCTCTGCTGATATGGGTCACATGTTCCCAGGCTGTCACTGGCTACCAAAGTGAGGAGAGAGCTATCTTTCCATGCACCAGCCATAGAGATCACGGGAGAAATCATGGTCCCCATGGTTTGACCATAAAGTGAGCACAAAATAAGAAAAGAAGATATAGTGTGGCATGCAAAACAAATACATAGAAGTGGGGAGGTGGAATGGTTTATCCACAGGCATTGGCTTGATGAGCAACATAAAAACTTTCTAATATTTTAGAACAACAACAAAAAAACTAGATGCTTTCTAACCATGTGACCTTGTGTATGACACTTAACCATCCTGGGTCTTAGCCTATGCAAAAATAATGATGCTGGCCTAATTATTTCAAAAGTGTCTTCTATGATCCTGTGACCTATGAACTATAGAATATTAATGAGAATTTCCAGAGTCCTCAGAGAAGCCTCCCATTATATATCTTGATCTTATTGGTAGTTACACAGATGTGTTTATCTTGTAAAAATTCATTGAGCTATACACTTAGGATTTGTGTACTTGCCTTTATGTATGTTATTCTTTAATTTAAAAGTTTTACAAAGGATCAAAAATCCTGTCATCACCCTGACTGGTTTGGCTCAGTGGATAGAGCATCGGAGAGCGGACTGAAAGGCCCCAGGTTCGATTCTGGTCAAGGGCATGTACCTTGGTTGTGGGCACATCCTCAGTGGGAGGTGTGCAGGAGGCAGCTGATCGATGTTTCTCTCTCATCAATGTTTCTAACTCTCTATCTCTCTCCCTTTCTCTCTGTAAAAAATCAATAATATATATATATATTTTTTTAAAAAATCCTGTCACCTATCCACCCCTCTTCAAATATGGAGCCAAACATAGTTTTCAAAGTCTAGAGTCATCAAAATGGCAGGGACTGGGGAAGACAGCCACAAAGCCATGAGCTTCCAATGAAGAATCCCCCCCACCAACACTGTTGCAGCTCCCATTAGACAGCCCATGCTGCCATTCTTGACTTTTCTTCTAGGTGTAATCACAAAATCAAGATTAGCTTCACTTTTATCTTGAAGCCTGCCAAAATGCTACATTGCCAGGACCTTTGGGAGAAGATAATTGTCTTAGACTGGGTTTCCCCAGAGGCCGACTCAGAAACAAGGACTTAAGTACATGTAGCTGATTTGAGAATTGGTTGGAGGAAACACTGTAGGGTAGCAGGAAAGTGAAGCAAGGAAGGGAAGGTGTCCAATGAAGAGTGTGGTATTAAGCCAATTATCATTGTGGGCAATTGGCATTCATTCCCCAATACTTCTGACCTGCCACATGAGAGGGCAGAGCAAATTGCAGGGACCAGAAAAGGCAAAGAAATGTAGGCTTTGGAAACTGGTAGTCAGACTAGAAGGCACTAAAGTGGTAAGGACAAAGGGACACAGCAAAACCCTGACAGTGTTACAATAGCCCAGGCCTCCTTTGAAGATGTGGCTATGTCTGTACTTCTGAGGATCAAGATGACAAACTGAAAATTGTCATTTTGCACATCATTTGGATTGAGACAAATGTGATGATTCTCCTAAAATGGTAATTACCTTTTCCTGGAAATCAACACAGGTTTGTTTACATGCCACTTGTATGTTGCAGCACATAGCACATGCAGATCTTGAACATCCTGAGAAAGCAGTGCGAGGCCCCAGCATAGGTCTGTTCATAGTCCTGCCCAGAGGACACCAAATGGTATGTTATTTCCTCTTTTCAACTGCATGTCACCAACAAAGGAAACCTACATGCTGGAAGTGGTGCTCTTTGGAGATGTCACAGCAAGCTACAGATGTGAGATTTGTCAGTGGAAGGTCTGGCATCCTTTCTGCAGTGTCACAGTGCAATCAGGACTAAGAAGGTTGCCATTTTATTTTACAGGCTATTGCTACCCATTTGGATGGCTTACCCAGAATGCCTCAGGTACCTATCTGAATGGGAATTGTTCCATATTTGTAACACAGACCATCTTGTGGAAATTGGTATTTTGTCACTCTCCTGAACAGTGTGAGGTTAAGAAAATGGCTTGTGTGTCTCATTTCTGTTATAGAATTCTAGTGTTTTTTTTCTCCCTTTCTTATCAGCATTTTTCTCAGAGGAACTAAGAAAACTCAAGAGGATCCTTTTTACCATTTTTCAGAACTATACAACATGAAAAATACAACCTTGTATTACACCTTAATTATTGTTTGCAAAAAAACGATGTGTAGTTCCCAGCCATGATTTCTATACATTACTAAAATTGCAATGCAGAAATCTGAAAGCTATTGAAAATCATTTTTGCTTTTGAGAATTTATTCTTTTCATTTTGGAATATTGATGTATTAAATAAAAGTGGTCCTTTGGCCCTAACTGGTTTGGCTCAGTGGATAGAGCATTGACCTGCAGACTGAAGGGTCCCAGGTTCGATTCTGCTCAAGGGCATGTACCTTGGTTGTGGGCACATTCCCAGTGGGAGGTGTGCAGGAGGCAGCTGATAGATGTTTCTCTCTCATCGATGTTTCTAAATCTCTATCCCTCTCCCTTCCTCTCTGTAAAAAAATCAGTAAAATATATATATTTTAAAAAGTGGTCCTTTGTCCAAAGCCCAATATAATGGTCTGATTTGCTTTAGATATTTACTCTTATAAGCCATGTAATTTCTTTTGTAGTCTAACTAATTTTTGCAATGTGTTTGCAGGCATTTTTGAACTATGGTGTTTTCAATTTTATTTTTACACAAGAAAATTTTTGTAGAACACTTGCCATATATAATATACATAGATATTTAAAGTGATAAAGAGAAGCATTCAAAATTCCAACAAGTCTCATATAATTGCAGTGATGTTGTGTAATATAATGCAATAAAATGCAATTTATCTCAAGGAAAAATTTGGCATAATGCAAAGATCACTGTTTTCTGACCTTAATTTTCAAGATACTGTCTGACATTTACACTGTATATCATTAAGAGCATACACATATACAGTATATCATCTTTTGGGAACTAATTTTACATTAATTATGTGTGTATATGATTTGTTTGCATGATAGTATATTCACTTATATTAGGAATATCACATAGTTCATCTCCACCCACCCAGCCAGTCCCCCATCACAAAAATGCTGGAAGTAAATCAGAGAAAAGAGAGACTGAAGAATTCTTCTGAAACATTCTTAAAAGAATCAACAGCAGCCCACTTCCAGCAATAAGACAAACTAAGCTCATGAATAAGACCTCTCTCTTACTACTAACACATAGAAATGCTGGGGGTGGAAATTATCTGCAGAACTTAAATACATAAATGGGCTCAGACAATGATAAGAGGGGAATCCCCAATGTCGGACAGGAAGAAAGGAATTAAAGTCAGAGCAGTATGACTAAACAGGTAGCACAGGACCATGAAAATTTCACACCCAGGGTTATAATACTTGTGTGGTACAGGAAAAGAGGCTCTAGACTTTGACGATGCAGGGGAGCAGGCATCTCAGACAGCTGTCCTATTCAGGTTCTGAAAAGGGGACTGAAACACTTTCTAAGGGAGCAGCTCTGGCCCTGGAAAGTTATGAAGAAGCTTGTGTCTTAGCACTTGGGTGGAAAGACGTCATCTGTAGGAAATGAAAACCCAAGACTTTACTTTGTTCACATTACTATATGGCACAGAAAACCCAAGCCAAACTGCTAAAATAAAAATCCATCTAGAACTTTTAAAACCTCCAGAATTCCCAGCTAAAATAAATGCAAAAGTACTCTTTGGGTCAATTTTCACAACTAGTAGCTCACAGGTCTCTGGGGGATAGTGGGGAACTGCTAAACAGAAATTCACATTAAAAGGTTATGTGTGTATAAAATAATGCATCCATTGTGAGGGACAGTTAGAAAACTCAGAAAACAAGAAAATCAGCACCATAAATTAGATATAATTGAATCATCTTAAATGAGTGAGATCATGTGATATTTATCTTTCTATGACTGGCTTATTTCACATAGCATGGTCTCACTCATTTATGGAATACTAGAGGCCTGATGCATGAAATTCATGCACTCAGGGTGGGGGGGGGAGTCCCTCAGCCTGGCTTGCATCCTCTCACAGTCTGGGAGCCCCATGATCAACCACCCCGAAGAGGTAGGCCCTGCCCACTCAGCTGGGGCTCTGTGATGGAATGCCCCTGCAGAAGGAGGCCCCACCCACCTGCTTGTAGCCTGGACTTCCTTCTTTGAGGTGATCATGGAGCCTCCCTATTGACTGCACCACCAGCCAGTGGCCTGGGCCTCTCTCTACGGGGCGATCATGGAGACCCCCGATTGATTGATCGCCCCTTTGGTCGGTGGCCTAGGCCTCCCTCTACAGGGCTATCATGGGGTGATGGCTGGGCCCACAACCAATCAAATCACGCCTGCCTTGGCTGGCCTGGCACCAGTGGGTGTCATAGCATGGTCGTCCTGCTGTTCAACCATTCGGTCGATTTGCTTTTATTATTATAGTTAATATATTATGCTTTTATTATTATAGATAGTCCAAAGAACAGAGTGATTATCTCTATCTTAGTGAGAAAGTAAAGTAGGAAGAATTGGGAACTAAGTTAGATTTAAATAACAGATACAAAATTCCACTAGGCAAAGGAGATGCAGTTGGGGTGATATTTCAGAGAAAGAAAACAACATAAAGCACTGAAATACAAAATTATCTAAACTAATAAAAGAGAAACATGCAAATTGGTGTCACTCTGCTACGCTCACCAGCCAATTGGATGAGTATGCAAATCAACCCAACAAAGATGGTGGTTAATTTGCATACATATGAGCCCAGCAGCCTGGGTCCCAGGAACACCATTGGCACCCAGGTCACTCCAAGGCAGGCCCTGTGTGGGCCCTGAGCAATGTAGGAAGGGCCTGAGCCAGGGGGCTCCTGGGCAAGGTTGGAGCCAGCCATTGGAGTTGCGGGGGACCCCTTGCCCAAACCTAAAGCCTCAGTCAGAGGTGTTAGGCCTGGGCGGGGGTGGAGCCAGTGATCAGGAACATGGGGGTCCCATGCCCAGGCCTGACACCTAGGCCAGAGACATCAGGCCTGGGCAGGGGGCAGAGCCAGTGATGGGATGGGTCTGGGGGTCCCCTGCCCAGCCTGACACCGGGGCCAGAGGCATCAGGCTTGGTTGGGGGGTCAGAGGTGGCAATCGGAGAGGTCTGGGAGTCCCCTGCCCAAGACTGACACCTGGGCCAGAGGTGTCAGGCCTGGGCGAGGGGTCAATCAGGAGATCAGAGGGTGATGGGGGTCATGCCTCTTGCCAAGGCATCAGGCCTTAGCAGGGGGCCGAGTTGGAGATTGGTGTGAACTACAGAGGAAACACCTTTTCTGACCACTCATTGGCTAAGCTCCCTGTATGCCACTGGTAATATTCTTAGTAACTTGGGTAATAAGAATCCAAAAAGGCATCTAGGGTTTTTCCACCACACTCCTGGTGAAAAAAAATGAAAGTCCACTGCTGGAGGGCTAAGAAACGTCATATCCTGCCCTAGGTGGTTTGGCTCACTGGATAATGCCTGGGCCTGCCAACCGCAGGATCTGGATTCAATTCTGACCAAAGGCATGTACCTAGGTTGCAGGCTCCTCCCTGACCAGAGGCAACCAATCAAAGTGTTCCTCTCACTTGGATGTTTCTCTCTGTCTTTCCCTTTGTCTTCCACATTCTATAAAAATCAATGGAAACATATCCTCAGGTGAGGATAAAAAATAATAATAAAGAAATGTCATATCCTATGAAAGGCACATCTTGAAAATGCCAAAAGAAAGTTGTCATTTTTCATGGTGAAGGCACTGGAGTCCATGTTGATGAAAACACCTTGGTGGCTGCAGTGACTGGCAGTGGCTGCAGCATCAGGATGGTGGGGCTGGTGGCTTCCCCTGATTAGCCTGGTCACCTTCCACAAAGGGAGCCAGACTGCAGCTTAGGCCCACTCCCCAAGGGGAGCAAGGAGCAGGCCTAAGCCAACAGTGGAATATTCCCTGAGGGATCCCAGTATGTGAGATAGGGCAGGCTGAGCTGAGGGAACCCCCCCCCCCTCCCAGTGCATGAATTTTATGCACCCAGCCCCTAGTATTTAATATTCAGGTAACTGTACATACAGTAGCTTTATGTAGCAGACACATATGAGGGAGAGGAAGAGGGAGTCAGCAGGGAGTTAAGGCATTGCTAGAGAACTTAGAATTTATTCTATTAATCAGGAATTAGAAACATTTTCTTTAAAAGGTCAGATAATAAATATTTTAGCCATGACCTCTGGCACAACTACTCAGCTGTACCTCTGAATTGCAAAAATAACCTATACAGTACATAAATGATTGGGAGCAACTGTATTCCAAAGAAGTTTATTTACAAAACTCTGGATTTGGCCCATGGACCATATTTGACCCACCCCTGCTAGGTCTACAAACTAAAAATATGCATATTTATTTAAGTATAAAGGTATTTATTCATTTTACAACTACATGTATTCATTAATGTTATAAATGTTTTATCTAATTAATATCTATACTAATAAAAGCCTAGGTGGCCCTTGCGCCCTTGCATCATCACAAGATGGTCACTACCATGTTGTCACAAAATGGCCTCCACAAGATGGCCACCTCCATGTTGTCACAAGATGGCCACCCCCATGTCATCATAAGATCACCACTACAAGATGGCTTCCCCCACATCATAACAAGATGGCCGCCACCACATCATCACAAGATGGCTGCCACAAGATGCCATCATGTCATAATAAGATGGCTGCCAAACAATGGCAGCCACAAGATGACTGTCAAAAGATGGCCAGCAGGGGAGGGCAGTTGGGGGCAAGATCAGGCCAGCAGAGGAGAGCAGTAGGGGGTGATCAGGCTGGCAGAGGAGCAGTTAGGGGGAGATCAGGCTGGCAGGTTAGGCGCAATCAGGCAGGCAGGCAGGTGAGTGGTTAGGAGCCAGCAGTCCTGGATTGTGAGAGGGATATATGACTGCCAGTTTAGGCCTGATCCCGCAGTCAGACATCCCTTGAGGAGTCCCAGATTGAAGAGGGTACAGGCTGGGCTGAAGTACAACCCCCCCCCAGTGCACAAATTTCATGCACCAAGCCTCTAGTATATGTGTACACATATAACATCTATATCTCCTAATATATATCTATTAATATACATATATGTTTTATAATAATACATATATGTTTTATAACAAAAATTTGTGCACTCAGGGGGTGGGGGTCCCTCAGCCCGGCCTGTGCCTTCTTGCAGTCTGGGACACCTCAGGGGGGGATGTCCAGTTGTTGGCATGCCTGGCCAGCCTGGGTGAGGGGCTGAGGGCCATTTTCAGGCTGCCCACAGCCCCTTCAGGGTTCGTGCCCTGGGGGGTGGGAGGGCTGGTGAGTGCAGGCCTGGATGTTTCCCACCGGAGGGCCCATGATCGCACACGCCTGGTGGGCCCCCACCGCTGAGGGGACACACTTGGCGCAGAGCTCGGTGGCGGGCCAGGGGCGGACGCTGGTGCAGGATCCCTCGGTGGGGCCCTGCTACTGAGCAAACACACCGGGTGGCAGGCAGCGGACTGGTTTCGGATTCTCTGCACTGTGCAGCAGACGCTCCTGCACACCCTGAAGAGGCCCCCGGGGCGGAGACAGGCAGCTGACCCAGGACAGCTGCTCCTGGATGCCCTGAGGAGGCCCCTGGGGGGGTGGAGCCAGGTATCCGGACGGGTGCTCCTGGATGCCCCAAGGAGGCCCCAGTGAGCTGACACACCTGGCACAGCTATGCCAGCTGCAGAGGCTCCCAGTGCAGAGCTGCCCTGCCAGCCTCCATTTGGCTGGGTTAATTTGCATACAGCCGCTCTGATTGGCTGGTGGGCCTGGCCGTGAGCAGAGGCTCAGCCAGCCTAGGCAGGCAGTTGCAACAGAAGCCTCTGGTTTGCTCTAGCTCCATGGCTGCTGGCCTCCATCTTGGCTGGGTTAATTTGCATACAGCCGCTTTGGTTGGCTGGTGGGTGTGGCTTGGCTGGTGAGTACGGCTTAGGTGTCTTGGGTAACAGTAAATTTGCATATTACTCTTTTATTATATTAGATAATGAACAACATAAACTGATGAACAAAAACAGATCCAGAGACAGAGAAACATAGATCAAACTGTCAAACCTCAGAAGGAAGGTAGGGGAGGGTGGGGGTAAGGGGGAGAGCTCAACCAAAGGACTTATATGCATGTATATAAGTCTAACCAATGGACAGAGACAACAGGGGGGTGAGGGAATGAGTGGGGGGCATGAGGGGTAATGTGGGGATAAGGATACATATGTAATAACTTAATCAATAAAGAAATTTAAAAAAATAAAAGAAAAATATCCTCAGGTGAGAATTAACAAAAAAAATTCAATTTTTATGTTGATTACATGTTAAAATAACATTTTGGAATATATTGGGCTAAATAAAATAAATCATTAAAAGTAAAAAAAAATAGAATCATCTTAAAGACACTATAAAATAACTCTATTTTTGCCCTAACCCGTTTGGCTCAGTGGATAGAGAGTTGGCCTGCAGACTCAAGGGTCCCAGGTTTGATTCTGGTCAAGGGCATGTACCTTGGTTGGGGGCACACACCCAGTAGGGAGAGTGTAGGAGGCAGCTGATCAGTATTTCCAGCTCTCTATCCCTCTCCCTTTCTCTCTGTAGAAAAATCAATAAAATATATTAATACAAATAAAATGATTTAAATAGCTGAAGACATAAAAGAAAGAAAAGAAACCAAAATGAAAGCCCAAAATAATATGAAAAAAAGACCAGAGAGATTTAAATGAGAACCAAATAGAGTTTCTAGTAATGAAAAATACAGTCATAGCCCTGGCCAGTTTTCTCAGTGGTTAGAATTGGCCCATGGACCAAGGGGTCAGGTGTTTGATTCCCGGACAAGGGCACATACCTCAGTTGCAGGTTCAATCCCTGGCCCCAGTCTGGGGCATGAGCATCAGATGATCAATCTATGTGCCTCTCTTGCATCAATGCCTCTCTCTCTCTCTCTCTCTCTCTCTCTCTCTCTCTCTCTCTCTCTTTCTCTCTTCTTCCCTTTCACTCTGTCTAAAAATCAATGGAAAAAAATAAAAATCAATGGAATAATTATCCTTGGGAGGGGATTTTTTAAAATTGAAAAATAGAGTCATAGAAAGAAATTAGTGCACATGTTTAAAAGCACAAAGGTGAAGAGAAAATTAGTGAACTACATAGTATATATAAAAAAATTACTCCAAATGCAGCAGAGTAAGAGAGAGGGGGAGAGAGAGAAACATCAGTGTGAGAGACACATCAACTGGTTGCCTCCTGCACATGCCCCCAACCAGGGGTGGGGAGTGAATCCACAATCCAGGTACATGCTCTTGACCGGGAATCAAACCTGTGACCCTTCGGGTTCACAGGCCAACACTCTAACCACCAAGCAACACCAGCCAGGGCTGTGATGGTTAATTTTATATGCCAACTTGACTGGGCTAAGGGATGCCCAGATTACTGGCAAACCTTATTTCTGGGTGAGTCTGTGAAGGTGTTTGAATCTGTAGACTTAGTAAAGATCTGCCCTCAGCAATGTAGGTGGACATTGTCCAATCCCTTGTGAGCCTGAATAGAACAAAATGATGGAAGGACAATTTGCTCTCTCCGCTTGAGTTGAGACATCCATATTCTCCTATCCTCAGACATTGGTGCTCCTGGTTTCAGGCTTTTGGACTCAGACCAGGACTTAAACCATCAGGTTCTCAGGCCTTCAGACTCGAACTGAATTATATCACCAGCTTTCCTCCTGGTTCTCCAATTTGGAGCAGGCAGAGGGTGGAGCTTCTTAGCCTCTGTAACTGCACAAACCAATTCTTATAATAAATGTTCTATCTATTCTATTAGTTCTGTTTCTCTGGACAATCCTGAATAAAAGGGATTTTGGTACTCAGAGTGGTTCTAGAGGAATAGAATTTTAAGGATGAGTTTTCTGAATTGTTTCTGGGGTTTCTGTAATTGACTTTCTAATCTGATTAGATTTAAAGATGCTAATGACTCTATTTCCAGTAGTAAAGAGAATATATTTCCAAATGTATATTTCCAAATTTCTCTCCATGGTAGCTATATCATTTTTCATTCTCACTAGCAATGTAGGATAGTGCCTGATTCCCCACAAAATTACCTGCAGAATGCTTTGTCAATTTTTTAAACTTTTGCCCAGTGGATGGATGAGAAATGTAGTCTCAATGTAGTTTTCTCTTGTGAATGAAGTTGAGTATATCTTCTTATATTTAGGAATCATTTGTTCATATTTTTCTGTGGACTATGTTTAGATTTTTCCATTTTTTAATTTGGCTTTTGGTCTTTTTCTTCTTGATCTTTAGGAATTCTTAATATATGTGAAGGAGAATAGCCTTTTTAAACTGAATTTAAAATGAGACTCTTTAAACCGAAAAGGAAGACAAATACAGAAAACTAAGTAAGATAGTTTTATTTCTGTATTTCTGCATGGGGGTTTAATGTGAACAGAGCTGCGGTGTACTGCAAATGGCTGAGGTTTCAGAACTTCAAATCCAGTGGGCTTTCCCCCTACACTTTCTGAACATGACACCAGCTGGTGATCTATGTAGCAAATTTGCCAAGCAGCTCCTCTTGAAAACAGGATGATGATATGATCTCAAAAAGAACACTTTTAAAGAAGACATATTGCTAGTTTTAAAATATATTAACCAGTGGCATTATTAGAGGATAGCTATCTAAGTATCCAAAAGCCAGGTGTTTCATCACTAACAATAACACTCTCTTGGCCCTCATTTGAAATTTGGGGGTATGTTTAAAGTAGAAAATAGCAATAGGAAAATGTGGAACACAAACTTCTGTCTCTAGATAAACATCTTGCAGCAATGATAACTTGAGAATGTTCTGAATTCAGCAAGTTTGAACGCTTTCATGCAGCATCTGCACAGGCATTCTCTTTATTGGAAAATTAAAAGGAGAGGGCAAAGAAATCAACCACTCTAGAGGAAGGCAGCTTGAGTCTTCACTTGAACCTTTGTGGTAGCCAAGCTGTTCTTCAAGAAGAGAGCTCTTGGGTGGGGCAGGTGCTGAAGAGAGAGACAGTTTCAAGTTCTGTTCTCAACCTTTGAAAGAGACAACACTTCTGAAGGCCACTATCCCAGAGAGCCCTGTAGGGCTCAGCAGGCTGCTTGAGCCACCTCTGTCTGTGAGTAAGAGGGAAGGGAAGGTCAGGGAAAATCCAGAGAGGGAATGGTGATGGCAATTTCAATGGAGTGATGGACAAAACCTGATTGTGGTGGAATTAATAAAGGAGAACAAGTGAAGATGGAAAGTATAGACAACTCATTATAGGAGTTTGAGGGTAAAGTGAGTAGAAAATTAGCACAGTAAGTAGCATTAGATGTAGAGTTGAGGGACGAGAGTGTGCTTTTAAAGTTTTGAAGATTTTTCAGTATATTTGCAAGCTGGTACAGCTTTCTCCAGTACAGAGGAAGTGATGAGAGAATTGCTGGGTTAAGTTCTAGAGCAGGCATGTGAGTAGGACTAGTATCATGGGCTTCTGACCTATACAGGCTCCCAGGGCCCACTCAGAAAGACCCTGTGTTCAGTTTAATGCTCTCTTGACACAATCTTGAAATTCTTAATGATTTTTTTCTATTAAGTAAAGTCCAGTGGAACACAGGAGCTCCTGCCAGGAGCTTTCAGCCTCATATCACACATGGCACTGCCTCTTCCCCACCTTCCTGGAATGGGTTCTTGGATACCTGCTTCCCAGCTCCCTATTGCCCTAAGCCCTACTTGGCCTCCCCCAGTTCCTGCCTCACAAGCTCACAACCCTCTTCTCAGGATGATGACTGGGTTCCATTTGTGGGGAGAGAAGGAGAGGCCCAATTTCTGTTGTCACCCTCCACTCCCAAGGTGAGGCCTGAATATATTAAGCACATATACTGTGAGAATTTGGGGGGGGGCAGGCTGTGACGATGGCCATCTTGCCCCAAGGTTGGCATTGCTACAATATGTCCAGGCAGCTTAACAAAGGCTGCATCTTAGAGAGGACAAGGCTCTCACCCACCCCCAATCCAGGTACCTAGTATGTCCTGGAGCAAAGGCTTAAAGGTCTTTGATGATTGACCATCTGCCATGGATTGGGGAGACACCCATGGCAAGCCAGGCTCACTTCTTCAGAGCTCACCCCTACTCAGTGCAGTGAGTTGGCATGGCAATTGGTAGGAGGGAGAGCCCGGCAGCCATCAGGTCCAAGTTATGTGCACTAAAATTTATGCTCATAATTTAAACCGTTAATTTTTTTTTCTTTACCCATAACAACATTAAATAGCAAGTAAAAAACCCATGATAAATAAGGAGAGAGCCCTGCTCACCACTGCTGGGATTCTGTCTGTGGGAAAGGGTGGCCAAAAGAATAGGCATCCTTTCTTGAGTCAGGGCCAGCAGCCAGTTTCACAGACAAGTGACCTGTGCAGTCATGCAGGGCCCTGGCTTCAGAAAGGCACTATGCTTGGTTTAATGTTCTGCTATTGGTATCTTGAAATCCTTAACAATTTTTTAAAATAAAATGCTCCACATTTATATCCTGCACTGGGCCTCCTGAATTGTATAGCTGGTCCTGCAAGTGGGGATGGGAACCAATGCACAAGTGAAGGGTTGGCCTTGACAAAGAATAGGCAGTTTGTCCATGGTGAAGGAGAGGAAGGCAGAGTCACAGGTAGGTTGGTGGATGTGGTAGTGGGAACCTGATAGACTTCTCTCTGACTGCTTCTACCTTTCCAGTGAAATAAAAATTGAGTAAGAGAGAGGGGGTGTTTGCTGTTTGAAGAAACAAGGTAAGGTGTGAAATAGTAGTCTATGAGGGTGGGTTGGCTGGGTCCTTCCCAACATCTGGGCTGATTCAAAAGCCCCTCAGAAGGGAATACATTTAGAAGATCTGGGAGGGTCAACTGGCCAGGAAGGACTTCCATTCCACCTAACAAACAAGTTGCTGAAGCCTATCTTTACAACAGTTGTTCAGTTTGAGGGAAGAGTTTCAAAAACAGGCCAACCCAACTAAGGTGGAAGCTGATTGAGCTGTTCCAATAGTCCCCACCAGTCCCAGAATGGGAACACATGATGGTCTGAATTTTAGGTAGCCAAAGATAAAGCACTGAAACTGCTCTTATCCAGGATGTTAATGGCCTCCATGTTGCCAGATTCCATGGTCAGTTCTTAGCCCTCATCCTACTTGACCCACCAGCAATAGTGACACAGTTAAGTGCCATTTCGTCCATAAACTCTTCATTTGGTTTCTGAAACACCACCCTCTATTAGTTTTCCTTTTTCTTTACTGGTCGCTCCTTCTCACTCCCCTTCCCTGTACTTTCCTATTTTCCTGAACTCTAAACTTTAACCAGTTAACTGCCACACGTCCAAAACAGAAACCATCCCCACATGCCATGATATTTTGAATTTAATTTAAAAAATAAATTGGCAATGAATGTTATAAAAATAAATATATTACTCACAATTCAGGTGTTCTTGAATATTTTCAGTTGAAAATTCTCACAAAAACGATTTTAAAGTTGGTCTATAGATGCTTATGACAGACAAATACTTAAAGAACCCCCAGACTTGGTCTCCATGTCTCTTCTCCTTCCCTCTCACTTCCTATGAGAGTTTATCCAAGCCCATGGCCTAAAATGCTACTTGTATACTGATACTTCCCAAATTTATGTTCAGACTGTCTTCTAAACCCATAGTGATATATCCATCTGCCTACTGGACATCTTAATCAGGAGGTCTAATACACATCTCAACTTAACATGTATAAAATGGAACTATGATATCACTCACAAACCTTCTGCACTGCAGACTTCTCTCTCTCAGTCAACACCAAAAGCTCTGCCATTGCTGTCTCTCGAAAAGATGGATCCATTTCCCATCACCCACCCCTCAAACTAACTTCCTCCTTCAATCCTGATTGTCACAGCCTAGGTCATGTATCTGTTCCCCATCTGCAAAAGAGGCTGGAAAAATAAATTCTAACTTTTAACTTGAGAAGGAACATTCTCTAAATCCATAAATGGTTTTCAAAAGATATTCAATAGTCACAGCTTATAATTTACTCATATTTTGAGAGGAAATGTGAGTATAGACTATAGAGTTTTCTAATGTTCACTTAATATTTTACACCTGAATCTAATACTTCCAAACCAATAGCCTTTTTTTTAACTGCCCAGCAACTTGTCTTAGTTAAGTCTATCCAATAACTCTCAGGATATTTATTGTCTTTTTTCATCAATATAGGGGATATCTAATTAGATTACAGAATTCTAATGACAACAAGTGTAAACAGATTTGAGGAAAATGTGGCTCACTGTTTGCTAAATACACAATTCAATTACTGGGAATGGAAGTACTCTGACATCTTAGAGAATAGCCCTCTAACTCTGAACAGTTTCAGGCCCTGGGAATCAGTACCATGTCCAGTGGAGAGCATTGGTTAATCAAGTGACTCAGATAGGCTGAGATGGTTAGGAGAGCTTCTGTATGCTTTAACTATTATTATTATTATTATTATTATTATTATTATTATTATTATTACTATGTTGAAGACTTGGCATTTAGTGTATATCTGTAATCCATTTTGACATTGAACACATTGGGCTCTTATGTGTCTCTTGCCCCCAGTACTCAGGGAAAAGCTGGTTCTTTTCTATTTCAGAACCCTTTGCTAATACATCATTTTGTTGTTTCTTGGAGAAATAATTTGCACTTCCATCCCAATTCTGAAACTAGGAGGAAATTATATATATATATATATATATATATATATATATATATATATATATATATATATATATATATATATATAAATTTGTCAGGTAACAAATACACTTTTGAGAGTGATAAAGAAGGCACTTATTGATCTCTTAACTCCCCCCCAACCCTCTTGAGCCTTCCAGATATAGTTTGACAGTCTGTTCAATGCTGTTCTGCCTCTGTATCTGTTTATGTTCATCAATTTATAATGGTCTTTATTATCCATAAGTAAGTGAGATCATGTGGTATTTTTCTTTCATTTACTGGCTTATTTCAAGAGATCAACTGAAGGACTTGTATGCATGCATATAAGCATAATCAATGGACACAACACACCGGGGGGGGGGTTAGGGGAGGAGGGGGGAAGGTCAAGGGGAAAATGGAGACTTATTTAACACTCTTTATAATACTTTAGGCAATAAAACAAAATTTAAAAAGGCACTTATTAAAAACTAGAATGGAACAACAGGTATAAAACCTGAGATGTTGGTCTTGGTAAAGTAGAATATCAGATAACCCTGATACATCGATGCTTGGGCAATGGGATATACCCAAAGCTCACAGAAAGGCTTTTTGTGATTGTCAACATAGTGAATTTTGCCTATCATATGTCTTATGGTGGGTGCAATGATTTTAGGGATTGAGAATAAACCATTTTGGCTTTGCCCTAACTGGTTTGGCTCAGTGGATGGAGTGTTTGCCTGCAGACTGAAGGGTCCCAGTTCAATTCCGGTCAAGGGCATGTACCTTGGTTGTGGGCACATCCCCAGTAGGAGGTGTGCAGGAGGCAGCTGATCGATGTTTCTCTCTCATCGATGTTTCTGGCTCTCTATCCTTCTCCCTTTCTCTCTGTAAAATCAATAAATATATTTTTAAAAAATTTTGGTTTTGGTGCAATAGCATTCCAGTAGGACAGGCTATCTATGATAGACACACAGGGATGAGCTCATCCTTTATGTAAGATTCTATCTCATATATGGAAAACCAAAATTTGGTTCTGGTTCCAAACCACTGAGTTCTGGTATGTACGCAGACTGTGACAGCTCCAAGAGTTGGAGGGTGATGGATACCACTTGGTTTATGTTTTAAAATGTCATACCCTGCACTTGTATTGTGTATTGTATAACTCTAAGATTGATGAGGTATACCTGCACCAATGGTTTGAATCTTCCCAACCCAGGTGCCAGACTATGTGAATGAGTGAGCTTTCAGATGATTTCAACCCCAGCCATTTGCATCCATTTGAAAGATCCCAGGCCAAAACCTGCCCAACCAAGCCAATCTCAAGTTCCTGACCCATAGAAATTATGAGAAATAATAAATTATTGTTATTGTTTGAAGCTACCAAGTTTATGGGTGATTTGCTAGCATTAATGAATAACTAGACAGGTACCCATGTGCTGTCCAAACAGAATATCCAATAATCAATGGTTTTTATGAGTTGGAACTTTAAGGGAGAGCTCAATGTTGCAGACAAGAGTTTGTGGAAAATCTGAATATGATGGTGGTTAAAAGGGCTAAGGATGAAACCAGAGGTCAACACATCAATGAAAAGGGTCAAGGAGGAACCATCAGAGAGTTAAGCTTTGGTTTCCCAAACCCCACTTTCTCATGGCTCTTCTCTCTCTCACTGGGCATTGCTTCTGTGTCTTTGCTGCTTTCTCCTCATTTCTCTGGCCTATAAACTGTGGATGGAGTCCCAGGACTCAGACCCAGACTATCCATATCACCTAGGCAATATTATCTAAACTCATGGTGAAATACTATCCAGGTACTAATATCTCCTCACGTTGATTCTCCAGATCTAATCTGTCTTCCTAATACACGTGTATCCAGTTGCCTACTCTACATATCCACTTGGAGGCTTACTAGAAATCTCAAGCTCAACATATCCAACACAAAACTCCCAACTTTCCCCCCAAGCATGATCTTCTTTCAGTCTTCTTCATTTCTCTAGATAATGAATCTATCATTTAGATGGTTCATAACAAATTTGGTATCATGTCTGGATCCCTCAATTTATTTCACATGTTTTTGGTACTACTTTAAAAATAAACAAGAACAGCCACCTTCTCACCATTTCCACCATTCCCATCCCCTCTCTAGTCAAAGTCACTATTGACTTTCATCTTGTAGATGACAGTGATGAAGAGATAATGGTGGTTAAATCATGAGGTTTTTTAATGTTTTTATTACATTAAACTTTTTACTTAAGATAATTGTAGATTCCCATACAGGCAAAAAATAATACAGAGTCCTAGTGTTTCCCCCCAATGGTAACACCTTGAAAAACTACAGTTCAGTATCACAGCAAGGATATAGACATTGATACATACTGTCAAGATGCAGAACTTTTCCATCCTCACACGGATACCTTTTGTAACCACACCCGCCTTTCTTCCACCCCATCCCTAACCACTGGCAACCATTACTCTGTTATCCATTTCTAAAATTTTGGCCTTTCAAAAATATTATGTAAATCTTATCATACAGCTTGTGATTTGGGAGGTTGGCTTTTCTTTCCCTCAGCATAATACCCTGAAGATTCACCCAAAGTTTGTTTTTTTTTTGTGTGTGTGTGTGTGTGTGTGTCAATAGTTCCTTTTTATTGCTGAGAAGTGCCATAGCTTGTTTAACCACTCACCTGTGTAGGACATCTGGGTTGTTTTCAATAGTTTGGGGCTATTATGAATAAAGCAACTATGGACATTTACGTACAGGTTTTTGTGTGAACATACATTTTCATTTTTCTGGGACAAATACCCACTAGTGCGATTATTGAATCATGTAATAGTTGCATGTTCTATTTTTATTTTTTTATAAAAATTATTTTATTTATTTATTTATTTATTTATTTATTTATTTATTTATTTATCTTTATTGGTCAAGGTATTACAAACGTGTCCTCATCTCCCAATAACCCCCAACCCTCCCCCCGCTCATGCTCTCATCCCCCTGTTGTCTGAGTCCATTGGCTTGGCTTATATGTATGCATACAAGTCCTTTGGTTGATCTCCCCCCCCTCCACCTTGCCCCACCCTCCCTCCGGGAATCAACAGACCAATTGCTGTTTCTCTGTCTCTGAATCTGTCCCTGTTCATCAGTCTATGTTGTTCTTTATATTCCACAAATGAGTGAGATCATATGATATTTATCTTTCTCTGACTGGCTTATTTCACTTAGCATAATGTTCCCCAGTTCCATCCAAGCTGTTGCAAATGGCATTTTTAAAAATTATTGACAAACTACTGTTTATTTTCCAAACTACTACTATGTATTTTCCAAAGTAACTGTGCATTTTACATCCCACCAATAATTTATTAATTCATCCAGTTTCTGTACATCCTTGTCAGCATTTGGTGGTGTTGTCAGTATTTTTTAGATTAGCTGTTCTGAAGGTGTAGTGATATCTCATTGGGGTTTTAATTTGCATTTTCCTAATGGTGCATGATATTGAATACATTTTCTTGTGCTTATTTGCCATCTATATATCCTCTTCATCAAAATGTCTATTCATGTCTTTTGCCTATATTCTAATTGGATTGTTTATATTTTCCCATTGAGTTTTGAGAGTTCTCTATATATTCTAGTTAGTTGACCTTTGTAAATGCATGGTTTGCAAATATTTTCTCCCAGTCTGTAGCTTTCTGGTACATCCTTCTACAGAATTTCCACAGGGCAAAAGTTCTTAATTTTGATAAAGTCTAATTTATCTGTTTTTCTTTTTATGGGTCATGGTTTTAGCATCAAATCTAAGAATTGCCTAGCTGTAGCAAATATCTTGTACTATGTTTTTTTTTCTATAATATTGTATAATTTTACATTCCGCATTTAAGTTTGTGATCCAGCACCAGTTCTTTAAAGGGCTATTCTTCTTTTGAATTGTTTTTTGCACCTTTGTCAAAAATAATTTGGGCATGAGGAGACAGCAAGATGGCGGCATAAGGTAAACACCGTAAATGCAGCCGTGAAAAACTATTTCAGAAAAACCACAAAAAGAACACACGAACACCACTCGCACCCACAGGAAGGCTGGCTGAGTGAAAATCCTACAACTAGAGAAGAGTCTGAGACTCAGAGGAGTGGTGGAAGCAAAGTACAGAGGTACAGAGGCGCATGCACGGGGCTCGAGGAAAGGGCCGGTGCCGGAGGTCGCAGTTCTTTTCCAAAACGAAGAGAGCCACAAGTTCCCAGTGGCTCTGAACTCCAGTTCCAGGCGAGTTTCTGAGGACTCAGACACCCGGAGAGGGGGGACTGACTGGCACCAGGAGGAAATCCAAAGCGGGTTTCTCTCAGCGTTGCTTGCAGCAATTACCGTGGGACACAGAGACCTGGTGTCTCTCAGCGCAGGGCTGAGAAGCGCCATAGCTATTTGCTCCACCCCGCCCTGCAAACTCCCCGAGGCCCCGCCCCTCCCAAGCTGCATCAGAGGCTTTTGCATGTAAAAGGCTGAGTAGCCTAAGGCAAAGGCTAACTCAACACCTCCTTAAAGATACAGGAGCCAGCCCCACCCAGTGGCCAGAGTGGGACTAACCTAAACAAAACAGATCCACAAGGAACACACTCGGGGCAGATGCAGTGAGCATAAAAGCCCCACTGAAACAACTCTAGCCCCATAAGGGTGTCTCCAGCACAGAAGTT
>PVJC01030925.1:0-20889 GCA_004026665.1 Murina feae
CAAAGGGCCTGGGCAGCCGCCAAGCAGGCCAAGACCCCCCCCCCCCGCCGCCTCTTTCCCACTCACGGGTCCTGGGTCCTGCGCTGTTCCGCCTTCCAGCCGCTCTGTGCACTTGGGAGGTCCCTCAGCCTGGCCTGTGCCCTCTCACAGTCTGGAACCCCTTTGGGGATGTCCACCTGTTGGCGTGCCTGACCAGGCTGGGTGAGGGGCTGATGGCTGTCTCCAGGCTGGCCAAGCCCCCCAGGAACGTCCCTCACCCCATTGGGTTGTGGCCAGCATGGGTGAGGGGCTGATTGGCGCTTTCAGGCTTTAAGGCTGCCCACAGCTCCCATTGACCCAATGTCCCAGCAAGGCTGGCTGGACGCAGGTTTCTGGGGTTTGTTTATCTTCTATAATTGATGCTGTTCCTTTAAGCTGGGGCCTAGACATGTAACTAAACCTCCTCTCTGCTTCACCTCGCGGCTTCTATAATGACACAATGTTACTCTTAGGCCTGCTGTTTCCTTCAGCTCCTGAGGATTCTATGATTGTTATTATGTTGCAAACGGGTGTTTTGGTTGAGCCAGGATAGCGGAGCAGAGCAGGCATTAGTTTCACTTTCACTCCTGCTGCGATGGAAGCTGCCGTTTACTCAGGTCCTTGAGTGGCGGCCACCATGTTGGCTGGGCTATTTTGCATACAGCTGCTCTGATTGGCTGGTGGGCATGGCTTACCCCATCTCGGAGAAACGGTTAATTTCAATATTACGCTTTTATTAGTTAAGATTATTGATAGATATGTGTTTTTGTCATTTCATTGTTCATATTTTTTTATCTTTTTTTCTTCTTGCTGTTGAAGAATACCCTTTAACATTTCATACAATACTGTTTGCTGGTGATTAATTCTTTTAGCTTTTTATTATCTGAAAAATGCTTTATCTCTTCTTCTAATTTAAATATCTTTGCTGGGCAGAGGAATCTTGGCTGCAAATCCTTGCATTTTATTACTTTAAGAAAATTTCTTACCAATTCTGACCTAAAAAGTTTCAATTGAGAAATCAGCTGGCAATCTTATGGGAGCTCCCATATAGACAATTAACTGCTTTTCTCTTGCTGCTTTTAAGATTCTCTTTACCTTTAACCTTGTTTGTTTTAATTGTGATGTGTCTTGATATGAGCCTTTTTGTGTTCATCTTGTTTGGAACTCTTTGTGCTCTCTGGGCTTGTATGTCTATTTTCTTCACCAAGTTTTAAATTTTTCTGTCATTTTTTTACAATTTCTTGCTTTGTCTCTTCCCCTTCCAACACCTTTATGATGCAAATGTTGGTATGCTTGAACCTGTCCCAGAGGTTCCTTACACTATCCTCATTTTTGGATCCTTGTTTCTTTTTGCTGTTCTGATTAGGTGTTTTTTGCTTCCTTATATTCCAAGTTGATGATTTGATTCTTGGCCTCAACTACTCTACAATTGATTGCTTATAAATTATTTTTCATTTCAGTTAGTGTATCCTTCATTTCTGACTGGTCCTCTTTTATGCTGCTGAGTTTCTCACTATGTTCATTGAGCATCCTTATCACCAGTATTTTGAACTCTGTGTCTAGTAGATTGCTTGTCTCCATTTTGTTTAGTTCTTTTTCTGGAGTTTCATACTGTTCTTTCATTTGGGACATATTTCTTTGTCCCCTCATTTTGGCAGCCTCCCTGTGTTTGTTTTTATGTGATAGGTAGAGCTGCTACATCTCCTAGTCTTGATAGAGTGGCCTAATGTCATAAGTGTTCTGGATGGTCCAGTGGTATAGCCTCCCCAATCACCAAAGCTGTACATAACTCTACTCTGTGTGTTAGCTATGTACACCCTCCTGTTGTAGTTGAGCATCAATTGCTGTTGGCACATTAATAGGAGAGATTTGTCCCCAGGCCAATCTGCTGCATGGACTTGCAGCAACCATGGATCACTGTGGAGGATCAGATGTGCAGAGTCCTGCCCCACAGAGCTAGACTTACTTTAATGGGACTCTGGTGGCCACTGACTCTGCCCCTTGAGTTTGTCGCTTGTGAAGGTAGTTGGATAGTGGTCCTTCCATGTGATCTGAAACTGTTCACTGTGTGTGCTGGCTCTGAGGCCTCCTGGAAGATATAGATCTAGGTCAGCCACCACCTGTGTTCTGCCCAACGCCACCCAGCATAAGCTACACATTATCTGTAGATGGCTGCTTCTTATGGGGTCTTGGAGGTGCTTGGGCATAGCCAAGCTCTAAATGAAGGTCAGCTGCTGCTATGCTGGACTTGGAGCCACTTAAAGAGAAGTGTGGGGCTTGATGAGGCCAGATGCTGCTTGTTTGAGAGATTTTAGGAAAATCTGAAGCATGAGCCAAAACAGGCCAATGGAAACAGCTTGGGTAGGCCCAAAAGTTGGGTGGGGCCTGGGGTCTCAGGGAATGGGGCAAACAGTATCAGCCAGGTTGATGGAGATTCAGATTTGGCACCCACCTACTGGCTCTATGGGAGAGTGCATGGGGCTCAGAAAAGAAACAATTGCTTCTGCCAGCCCTTCTGTCTGGAAAATGCTATCTCCCCACCCCCAGCTCTTGTCCTAATGCTGGACAATTCAGTTCCTCCCTGAAGTCACTGGCCTCTTTCAAGCTGTTGCCCCTCACTGGACTTCAGATAGAGTAGAGTCTGAGTTAGTCCATGTGTGGGCCCTTTAAAAGAAACTGACTGAACTCCAACAGCTTCCATGTCCCTCATCCTCAATCTCTGCTGGGGACTTCTCTTTATGGCACTGGAACCCTGGGCTTGGGAGCCTGGTATGAGGCAGGGACCCTCACTCCTCAGGGAGGACCTCCCTCAGCCGAGATGCCTTCCTGATTTTTATCAGCCACACGTGGATGTGGAACCAGCTCATTCTGAGACTCTGTCCCTCCTACCAATCTCACTGTGGCTTCTTTAATTCCCTAATTGTAGGACTTCCAGTTAGCTCAATTTCAAGTGGTTCTGAACGATGGTTTAGTTGTGATTTTGATGTCATTGTGGGAGGAGGTGAGTACCATGTCTACCTATGCCGCAATCGAGGCCAGAAGCCTCCAATCTTCTTGTTAATCTAGCTATTCTCTTTACCGAGACCCCACATTTATAAGCTTCCTACTGTGAGTAGGGGGAAACTTGGTCTTTGAAAACAAAGTTCCCAGTGGTCTGCTTGTTGATGCTGTGTACTGCCTTGACCTCTGTGGGATTATGTTTTAAGGTCAGAGTGGCTCTGGGTCAATCAGTAACCCACCCATTCATAAAAGTAGCCCTTTCCTAACATTTTCCAATAATATCACCCAGCTTTCTTGATATAAATTAATCCTGGTTGTAAATGAGGTTAGTCCCCCCCCAAAAAAAAACCCAAATATAGAGATAACCCTGACATTATACATTCTCACTTTATATTCTAAAAGCACTCAGAAAAAAATGGTTCTTTTTCTGCAATTGTGTTATCCGAAGTCTTCCTAACAATCTATAAATCTGCTTTTTAAAACAGCTTCAAAGGGAAACATTCAAAGTAAACACTATTTTTCTGAAACACTTTAGAAAGTTTGCATATTATTTGTTTATACTTTTTCTTTTTCCTTTTACCTTCTTCTGAAGAAGCCTAATTGGAATTTGATAGGAGGGATCCTAAAAGCCTGCTAATGCAGCTCCGAAGAAGAGAAAGCATCAGTATGCATTTCAGGAAAGCAAAACAAGTCCCTGCACTTGACAAAGGATGCAATGCTCTTACACTGGAGGCACTACTTCACTTGAGATCATATTAAAGGAAAGGACATTTTTTTAAATATATTTTATTGATTTTTTACAGAGAAAGGGAGAGGGGTAGAGAGTTAAAAACATTGATGAGAAACATCGACCAGCTGCCTCCTGCACACCCCCCACTGGGGATGTGCCCACAACCAAGGTACATGCCCTTGACTGGAATCGAACCCGGGACCCTTCAGTCCACAGGCCAACACTCTATCCGCTGAGTCAAACTGGTCAGGCAGGAAAGGACATTTTTACTGAAATTTCAGGAAAATATATTGCAAACAAATATCTCTTGTTTAGATTTATGGAATTTAAGAAAATCTACTGAAAGGGTATATCATACTTAATACATCCTGCTCACCAAAAAAAAGTTAAAATTTGATGTAATTTCTCTAATCTTGATGAAATATTCATCAAGTAAGATACATGGCTATTTCTTAAAATTTTGATTTGTTATTATTAGAGTTTTAAAAATACTCTTACATTTCAGGAGATATAGCCAAAATAGAAGCTTTTTGTCCAATGTATGATTCATTGATTATTTACTAGTTGCCATGCACCATTTCCCATACCACCATTTGGTAAGCATCCTTTAAATTCATTCAACAAACATGTTCAGTAAATCTTTTTTGCTTCAGGGACGAGAAATAAAAGAAAAATAAGATATGAGTTCTTTCTGTCAAATGTCTGTTGACCTGTAAGAAAACAATACAATTCCTTGTGGTAAGTGCTAGAAGATGTTTAGAGGCTAAATCAGCCCTTGAAATAATCAACTCCCTTTCTGGGACAAAAACAGAGATTTATTTCAAAGGCCTCTCCAAGCTGGGGTTTACAGCATAAGGAGTTGATCAGGATATGTGCACATCCTAGAAGACTTTCCCAGCAAAGAATAAGCAGGACTACATATACAAAGGCAGAGTCATCAACAGCCTTAGCGTGTCCAGAAGATGATTAATATCTTGGTATGTGTGTCTATGTTGAGGAAGGAAGTAGTAAGAATTGTAGGACATGAGGGCAGAAAAGCAGACAAATGCCAGATTATAAAGGGTTTTAAATGTTCAGTATTCTATGTGAAGACTTTTAAAATGTTTATTTCATAAGTGAGGAGAGTCAACCTAAATTAAAAGAGTGAAGTTACAGATTATGAAAAACATATATGAGGTAGTTATATATCCGGTTGTAATGTATGATCAACTACTTAGTTTAACGAACCTGGCAAATTTAGAATATTAACACCTTTGCACACAATGGTAAATTTGAGGCAATATTTCACATTTACTCTCAATAATAAATGTCATTTAAAACTTTAAATTTGGGGATGTTTTAGAGGCAACAAGTGATAGCTACTACGTCTTGAAGCTAATATTTATGCAGTCATTGAATTTAGGTGCTTCTATCTTTTTATGCGTGGAGAATATATCTCAGCTCCACATTATCATTTTATTTTACTAGAGGCCCAATGCACGAAATGCATGCAAGAGTAGGCCTTGCTTCCCCTGGTTACATGCACCAGCTTCTCTCTGGCACCTGGAATCCAATCTTCCCTCACAGCCCCAGCTTTGTCCAGAAGGTCATCCAGAAGGATGTCTGGTCTGATTAGCATATTACACTTTTATTATTACAGATATTTTGACTTCTACCAGCATCCTACTACAGTCTGGCTTGAATGGGTCCTGATGCATTATTCTTCCTTAGCATCACCTAGAGACTTCCTCTGTAAGACAATTCAGGTGAATGTCAACTGAATACTCATCTAAACTAATAAAACTGTAATATTAAAATTAACTGTCTTTTTGGGATGGGTAAGCCACGCCACCAGCCAATCAGAGCGGCTGTATGCAAATTAGCCCAGCCAAGATGGCGAAGGCCACAGCCGGGAGAAGCCACGCAACGCACAGGCCACAACCGCTGGGGGAGGATCAGGACGCTGGCGATGGAGATCTGAAATAGATCCAGTTGCAGATTACAGATGGCAGGGCAGCCTCATGGGTGGAGGGACTGAGCCAGCTCCGCCCCCGAGGCTGAGGCCTAGAAATCGGTGAAATCAGGGCACACAGCATGCACGGAGGCGTGGCCTCTGTGTGTGCTGTGTGCCCCAATGGATTCCAGGAGGCTGGGCAGCCTCGGAGGCGGAGGGACCAAGCCAGCTTCGCCCTCGAGGCTGAGGCCTGAAAATAGGTGCAATTGGGGCAAGCACGCACGGAGGTGTACCTTCCATGTGTGCTCTGTGCCCCAATGGATTCCAGGGTCCCAAACTGTGAGAGGGCACAGGCCGGGATGAGGGCCCCCCTCACCTCCACTGAGTGCACAAATTTTTGTGCACCAGGCCCCTAGTCCTATATAATAAAAGCCTAGTATGTTAAGTGTCTGGTTTTCCAGTCAGCCATTCAACCAATCAAAGTGTAATATGTTAATGATATGCTAAGGACACTCAATTGCTTGCTATGATGTGCAGTGATCACCAGGGGGCAGACACTCTGACCAGTAGGTTAGCTTGCTGCTTGGAGCTGGCCAATTGGGACTGAGCAAGATGGACTGACATGCCCATATGTGTATACAGTTAAGCCCTCCCATAGCCCCTCCCTGGTTGAGCAACCTCCCCTGTCCCTCCCTGGCCCTGATCGTGCACCGGTGGGGCCCCTCACTCTGGCCTGCACCCTCTCACAATCTGGGACCCCTCGGGGGATGCTGGAGAGCCAGTTTCAGCCAGCTCCCACAGGCCAGGCCGAGGGGCCCCACTGGTGCATGAATTCATGCACCAGGCCTCTAGTCTAAAAATAAAATAAAGTACAAAAATCTATACTGAGAGGTTTAAAAATTGAACTGTAAATACTCAATGCTAAAACAGGACAGAAATATAAAAATACAGTTTTGTAAGGGTTTTTCAAGGTCTTGAGAAGTACTTGTCATAGAATACTGATTGATAAAAATATTGACTTTCAATCATAATTTCCAGGGCTATTTTTTTAATCCTCACCCAAGGATATTTTTTCCATTGATTTTTAGAAAGAGTGGAGGGAGAGAGAGAGAGAATGAAACATCAGTGTAGGAGAGAAGTATCAATTGGTTGCCTCCCATATGAGCCCTGACCTGTGTCAGGAATCAAACTGTGACCCTTAAGTCCTTGGGCCATTGTTCTAACCATTGATCAACTGGCCAGAGCTTTAGGACTATTTTAAGTTTCATCTTCTCAATATAGATCATTACAGATTTCAATTCCTCTTCTACTTTATCACCCATTTCTCTCTCTCTCTCTCTCTCTCTCTCTCTCTCTCTCTGTGTGTGTGTGTGTGTCTCTCTCTCTCTCACACACACACACACACACACACACACATACACATATGCATATGTGTATACAGTTAAGAAGAAGTTAATCATGCGGGTCAAATTTGTAATGTGAGATTTATATTTACTTTTGTTACTCCATTGATCCTTCAACATTTTTCTCTTTCACTAATGTCTTCTCAGTCCAAAACTACTAAACCATCTCTTTCCTTCACAACCCCAATCATATTTGTTAGCATATTCTATCGGCTCTGCCTTCATAATACATCTAAGGTCTTATATCTTCTCACCACTTTAATTTGTTCCCCCCTTTTCAGAATTTTGTGATAGGAATCAGGAGAATGATAGAGGGATGAGAGGAAAGGAAGTTTTGTGGTGTGTACAGTATATAGTTGATGGAAAGTTGGTAGTATAAAGAGAAAAACCCTACTGTAGGTAGGTAAATAATAGATTTTAAAAGATTTAAAGATCAGGGGATGGTGCCAGCTGGTGAATGGCTGGCTCCACCTCCCCTACTACCCTTCTACCACTGCCAGTTGCTGCCCCCCCACCCCCCAATAGCCATCCCCTTCCTCTGCCTACAGGCATCCACCTTGGCTGGCCTGACACCAAAATGTGACTGCCACAGCAGCCCCAGCCCCTGTTGATGGATTGTTCTACTGTTCGGTCTATTTGCATATTAGGCTTTTATTATATAGGATGTCATCCTAATAAATTTAATTGAAAAATAAATACTTTATTATGTATTTTTATCTCTTTCATAGTAGTTGAGCAACATATGTAAGTACTTTAATTACTCTGATTTAGACTTGTTGGACTCTATGCCTTTGGGTAATGACTGCTTCTGTCTTAATGAGTTCTGGCTGAGTAGAATTACTGTAGAGACTCCCTTGGTTGTTTTCAATCATTCCCATACCTTCTATATTCTTCTTACATAGATGAGTATATTTATAACTCCAGTCCTGCTGTCTGTCCTAGCACCAACCTTGTATTTTAACTGCCTTCACCTCCCTAAACTTTATTTGCTAGTGTTCCTTCCAAATCTTACCCGGACCTTCTGGTCTCTGTGAACAGCCTCCGTTCACCTCACTAAGCAGCATCAACTTTGTCTCCTGCTCTCCTCTGCCCAATATATTACATCTCCTGCTACCATTGTTCAGTCCTTAGAGAGCTAAAGTCTCTGACAAGAAGAGAAATTGACTGTATTTCAGCAAGTCTAGAAGAGGCACAGTACTGCAAGAGATAGGTCTCCCAAAAGAAATGAGGACATAAATCAGAGAGCGATTCTGGAGCGATGTTCATCTCAGAACTTCTGTTTTTTACAGTCCTGATGGAGTACAAATGCCTGCCTATACTGGAGAGCCCATGGTGTTCTACTCAGGTACCCTTCCATCTCCCCTGCAATCCCTGCATATCCATCTTGTGTTCCATCAGACCCCCTAAGTTTTGGCCTATGAGGAATCTCCTTCATAGTTACAGTGCATTCATAGAAATTTCATTATAGATCACTGAGAATCTTACTAAGGTTGTAAATTGTAAAATGATTGTTTTAGAATTTTAGGTTTGGGGAATCCTATATCCCTATCACTTTCTTTCTATTCTTGGATTATTATTAAGAATAAATTCTATTTGGTAAATCTTCATAAACTGTTACCAGTTTTTATTCCAGTTAGTAACCACTAAGTGTTCTTATATAATTAATAGCACAGAAAGCACTAATGTCAGTAGTGGACATAATTCATAATTGTGCCAAATAAATGCATGGTTCATCAGTAATTGAATCCTCCACTGTAAATCAGTATGCCAACCCACTGGCCTCACACTCATTAAAACGTCTTTGTTTAGGTGATACAGAGTTTCAGCTAATCCCTGGGGGTAAGTTATATAAAATCAGTATTATAAAACAATTATGAAAATGGAGTCCTAAGTTAGATCACACTTAAGCCCATTGAGTTCCATTAAGTCAGAGGTTCTCAACCTTCCTAATGTCATGACCCTCTAATACAGTTCCTCATGTTGTGCTGACCCCCAATCATAAACTTATTTTCGTTGCTACTTCATAACTATAATTTTGCTACTGTTATGAATCATAATGTAAATATCTGATATGCAGGATGTATTTAGGTGACCTCTGTGAAATGGTCGTTCGACCCCCAAGAGGGCCGCGACCCACAGGTTAAGAACCACTGCATTAAGTCATTTACAGAAGCCATAAGTATACTTTGTTGAATGATTTAACTAAAATAGAAACCACATTTCCTAGCCTCAAGCAGTATACAATTTAATGATAAAAAGTGAACAAAAAAACCCTAATTAACCTGTCTGGTTTGGCTCAATGGATACAGTGTCGGCCCTCAGACTGAAGGTCCCCGGGTTCGATTCTAGTCAAGGGCACATACTTTGGTTGCAGGTTCCCCAACCCTGATTGGGGTGCGTGCAAGAGCCAACCAATCGATGTGTCTCTCACATCAATGTTTTTCTCTGTCTCTCCCTCTCCCTTCCACTCTCTCTAAAAAATCAACGGGAAAATGTCCTCAAGGGAGGATTAACAAAACAAAACAAAACAAAACAAAACAAAACACACACACAAAAAAAAAGCTAATGTGGTAAAAGAAAACCAAAATATAGCTAAACACATTTCCCATCCTTCAGTTCTCAATTCAAATGCCAGTTCTTCAAATTTCCCTAGCCACTATCAATTTGGTTTTGTTCTTAGAACCTGTGAAAATTCCCTTTATTTGATTAACTCCATTGTTAAGCATTAGTATGTATGTGATTATTTGGTGGCTGTCTCTCTCCTGTGCTGGCCTGTAATTGCCACGGAGATGGAGTCCATGCCTGCTTTTTGCTCATCATTGAACCCTCAAAACTTCCTCTACTGGCTACAACTTAGTGGTACTATTGAATAAATATTTCTGAATGAGCAACTGAGTGTAAAATGTCTCCATTATATTTATAGCACTAGTTACATCTTTGAAAGAATGCCCAATGGTGAAAGAAGTCTACTATTTAACTTATTATAAAACCCTGGAAATGTCTTTTCCCTCTCTTTCTCTCTTTGCCTGAATTTCCTTAGGACTAAAATGGGGATTAAAAACATCTGAGTAACCTACCATTCCTTATATGGTTATTTTTCCACTTACTACATAACAAACCACCCATAAAACAATGGTTTTAGGATGCTCACAGACTCTGTAGATCAGGAATTCAACCGGGGCAGAGTAGGCTTTGTCATTTCAGCTCTAAAATGTTTTCGGACCTAATTGGGAAGACTTGAAGATTGGAGGTGACCTAATGGCTGGGGGCAGGAATTATCTAAGGCATCACCACCCACATATTTGGCAATTAATGCTAGCTGTTAGCAAGGAGCTCAGCTGCGCTGTTCGCTAGAAAATCTGTGAGGGGCCTCGTCAACTGTCTTCTCCAAGTGGGCTAGTTGGACTTCCTTGCATTAGTGTGCTTGCATTCCAAGAACAAGTCAGAAAGGAGCTATGTTGTCTTTTATCATCTAACTTTAAAATCCACATAGCCTCACTTGAATTTATGCAGTCCCAATCCATCCAGTCCAAGGTGACATAGTTTATAGGCCCAAATGCTCAATGGAAGGACTTTCAAATTCACATTACAGGGGAAGCTTGTAGATGGAAAATATTGTTGTAGCATTTTTATATATACAACCTGCCACGGTTGCTTTGATAATCAAAGAGGGTACCAGCAAAAAAATACCAAAATGCATCTTTAAGAGTTAGTTATTTCCAAGTCTTGACCTTTGTTATTCTAATAAAATTTTTGAAATTATGCATTTCTAAAGCTCCTTTATGGTCTATATTGGCATCTTCATGCTGTTGTATTGGTTCTTAATAGAAATTAAAATCCTAGAAATATCACCGAGACCCTAATTTAAAATCTGAATGGACATAAATTATCAATTAGAAGTGATAAATGATTCATAAACATGAGAAAATTATTAACTAAAATCCTAATATATAAAACCCTGGGTCCATTGCATCCACAATGACCAGGAGGCTCGACCAACCCAAAGTCAGTCCTGCAGACAGCTTTGAGTTGCCATGGTGACCCAGTGCTGACTGCTATGGCTGCAGGCATGGATAACCAAGCACTGACTGCTGAGGGGGCTGCGAATCAGCCCAGAGAGAGGCCTGAAGAGAGAAGCAGGGTCTGATCTGTAGCCTCTCTGGCAGCTGTTGATGAGCACTTGCCTCTCTCTTTAGCTCCGGGCCTGGTCAGCAGCCGCGCCTCCATTTCTCTCCAAGCCTCCACAGGGGCTGCTAATCAGCCCCACCTTTTTGATCAGGCCCCATTGATAGTCCCAGGGAAACTGACCAATCAGAACCAAAACTGGGTCAACTGTGAGGAGCCAATGGCTGCCTAGGAGGCAAAGCTTTTGACACTGACTGGCATAGAAACCGACCAATCAGAACCAAATTGGCCAGCAGAGGAGGGCAGTTGGAGTGAGATCAGGCCAGCAGGGGAGGGCAGTTGACAGTGAGATCAGGCCAGCATGGGAGGGCAATTGGGGGTGATGTCAGGCTGGCAGGGGAGCAGTTAGGGGGTGATCAGGCTGGCAGGTAGAAGTGTTTAGGGGCAATCAGGCAAGCAGGCAGACAGGGAAATGGTTAGGAGCCAGCAGTCCCAGATTGTGAAAGAGATGTCCAACTTCCAGTTGTCGGACACCAGCAGTCAGACATCCTCTGAGGGGTCCCAAATTGAAGAGGGTGCAGGCTGGGCTGAGGGACATCTCCTTCCCCCTCCCCCTCAGTGTATGAATTTCATGCACCAGACCTCTAGTGTGTAAATAAAATAAAATAATTTTTAACTGCCAAATTAGCTGAAAAAGTACAATGCCAACAAGGACTCTATCCCAGCTGCTAGCAGGAGTGGGTATTATTTAACTATTGATGTTCCATGCAGGTCAGGCCTAGATGCCTGACACTCCCACAAAAATGATCTCTCTCTTACTGACTGGCCTATGTTTTCCCATCCTTAGACCTGGGAGATAATACATTATGCCCTGGATGTGTTAAGAGGAATGAAAGGATGATGGAAAGATTAGTAAAAATGAGGGGAAAAAAGCAACCTGGTTTGAACACTCTCAATACAGAATAAAAGGTGGAGAACTCACAGCTAAATTAACTTGTATCCCAATGATTCTTGTGCTCTGGCCTGGACAACCTCATTGTTGTCTGATGCCTTGAGTACAGATGTGAATGTCTGGATTCTGTACTTTAGGTTTGCCAAAATGTGACTGCCACCGCTGCTTTCACCAAGAGTCTTTAATATTCTTGTCCTACTTTGCAGATAACCACTAATGTAAAAGAGAACTTAACCTTAACACCGGAATATCCAGCTTTTCTAAAACATCTCTATACAACAAGTAAAAATGTCAACTTTCTTAAAAATAAGAGCTACACATTAATAAGACTATTTTCTGTTCTTTAAAAATTAAAGTCAACTCATCCTTGTTGAAATAAATACATGTTTGCTGTATCCTACTTCTTTAAAATAAAGTATGCTTCAAACTAAGAACCAAGTTAAAAGAAATCATAATTAGGACAAGACCAACAAAATGTTTTCATACATTCATTATGGGATCTTTAATATTTTATCTCCCCCATTAAGCTAGAAACAATGAATCCACTCAAATACGACATTAATTAAAATTCTCTACACTTCTATCAGAGTCTATTAGTTATTAGCATAAAGCTGTTAGCATTTTTAAAAGTAACTTACAAAGTTACTCTGAAAGAAGATGGTAACCATGTCTATATATATAAAACCCTAATATGCAAACGGCAGAACAACTGAACAACCAAACGACTGGTCACTATGATGTGCAATGACCACCAGGGGGCACTTGTGAAACATGGCAGGCATCCGCAGCAGGAGGCAGAGTACAGAACATGGAAAGAGTCAGCCATAGCAGGATGGTGCAGCAGGTGAACGAGACACCAGACCAAGGCGGGGTGCCAGTTGCTGTCATTGGGGTGAGCCTCTGGCGGTTACTGAAAATGCTTTGCTCCCACACGCTCCGGTCCACCCAGTGCTCACACCTGCTGCCAGTGCCCAGCACCAGCCCCAATCATTCGGCACTGTCAGCAGATGTGAGCAGCAGATGCTGGCCCCTATCACCCCTGAGGGCTTCTCCACCTCCCCCAGCTCCCGAGGGGTGATTGGGGCAAGTAGCCGCCTCTCAAACCTGCAGCTGGTGCTGAAACCGCCACTCACACCCACTGCCGGCATCCAGAGCCAATCTAGATCACTCAGCACTGTCAGTGGTTGCGACCAGTGGCTGCCAGCCCTGATTGCCCCTGAGGGCTTCTCTACCTCCCCCTGCTCCTGATGGGTGATTGGAGCAGCAGCCACCACTCATACCCGCTGATGGCACTGGCCCCACTCACACCCGTTCCTGGAGCCAGCTCAAATAACTCCGTGCTGTCAGTGCATGGGAGTGGCAGTGGCAGGAGCAGGGCTGCCAGAAGACAGGGGACCAGGGGCTGTGGCTGGAGGGGCTGGGGGGGGGAAGGAGGGGGGAAGGGAGAGGGGGGCGGAGGATGGGCTGAGACCCAACCCTGTGCCCACCACAGCCTCGTGACCCACAGTTCCTTTCAAGGTGCATAAATTCATGCACTTGGCCCCTAGTATTTAATAATGTGTGATACTATGCCAAGTGTGAGACTGTCGTTTCCTTAGAAGTATAATTCACAATTTAAAGAGTAATTACTAAAGAAAAGATATAAACACTTTTCTTTAGAGGCCTTTTTCTGTCTTCAGACATAAGCACTGAGTGCTTTTATTACAGTAAAACTGAAAGCAGGCTCTATGTTGGCACATTACTAAGTCACCCAAAAGCTTTTTGGCAAATTGCCAACCTTACAAAATAAAATGTTTGGATTTTATTACAAAACCTACAATTAATTAATCTAATATGTACAAAAGGCCTCAATTTGGTTTTGCATATAGTGTAAATCAATCAATTATATATATGTGAATTACATCTCTGATATGGCAAATACAAAATTTATATCTGGAAATATAAATGTCCATCATTTTAAAGGCATTTGAATAGCTTTATGTTATCTCTCCTCTATTTAAAAAAAAATCAAAGAAAGACATCTAAAAATTTATCTCCCATCATTCCATTTTTACAGTGTATTATCTATCTTTAACTCAAACAATACATGTTGAATAAGCAGTTAAAAGCTTTTTAAGGGAAAGAGATGATGCTATTTATCTTCACATACAATATGTAATTTCCAAGCACTATCCAAATTTCTTCATAAACATCCATTTTACCCATCCCAGAGACAATGGGACTTAGCAGTTAAGAGCACGACAGTGTAGTCATCTTGTCTGATTGGGTCCAGACTCTACCATTTAGTAGGTATGTGCCATAGAGAAGTTACGCAACCTCTCATTGTCTCAGTTTCCTCATCTGTAAAATGGGGATGACTTTAAGGGTACATATCACATAGAGTTTTTACAAGGACTAATAAGTAATAAAGAAAAGGGCTTATAAGAGTATTTGCCACATCATACTGCTATGTATTCGTGCATAGTGCATAGTATTATTGACTTTTTCTGATCATTTCTGTTCTCATTGCCACAACTTAATCCAAGAATACTTATGTTCCCCAAGGTTGCTGCCCCAGCCTCCAAACTGATGTTTCTGCCTTCCCTCTCTT
Organism: Murina feae; assembly: GCA_004026665.1. Taxonomy (NCBI): domain Eukaryota; kingdom Metazoa; phylum Chordata; class Mammalia; order Chiroptera; family Vespertilionidae; genus Murina; species Murina feae. The sequence continues at coordinate 14,752 of PVJC01030925.1, forward strand.
CCATATCTAATACACTTTTTCAAGAAACTAACAAGTAAATTTACCTATTCACAAGTTCCCTGCCCAAATAATTTCCCCAATTTCTAATTTTCTCCAAAATAAAGAACTAGCTCATCTTCATGGCCTATCACAGGAGACCATGTGTAACACTATATGTAACACTAGAGGCCTGGTGCACAAAAATCATGCACTGGGGGGAGGGGTGTCCCCTCAGCCCGGTCTGTGCCCTCTCATAGTCTGGGAGCCCTTAGGTGATGTCTGACTGCTGGCTATGGGGGGCAAACCAAAGCCGTCAGTCAGACATCTTTAGCACGTCCACAGAGGCGGGAGAGGCTCTTGTCAACTCCGTTGTGCTCACCAGCCGTGAGCCCAGCTCTGGCTGAGTGGCGCTAACCTATGGGGGTGCACTGACTACCAGGGGACAGCTCCTGTGTTGAGCGTCTGCCTTCTGGTGGTCAGTGCACATCATAGTGACCACTTGCTCTGCTGTTTGGTCAATTTGCATATTAATCTTTTATTATATAGGATGATATTTCAACATTATCTTTCTCTGGCTGCTGCACATGTTGGTTCAACCAGGCTGCCTCCCTATCTTCCTTCTGCCTCTCTAAACTCTGCTCCACTGTTTTTCCCGGAATGTCTTCACCCCACCATTCTGTCTACCCAACTCCTATTCATTCTTCAAAATTACTGAAGTCCTAATTTGTTCATAACATAAATATTAAAATTACAAAAATTCCTTGCCTGTGATGCACATTTTGGGTCCTTTGTCATATATTGCCAGAGTTTCAGTGTGTCCAGATATAATAACATAAGATTACTTCATACCTAGCTTTTAATATTCCTCCCAATTAGCCTGCTTCTCTGAGGATCAGGACTGTGTTTTACTCCTCTTTTACTAGAGCTACAGCCAGTCACATAATGAGCACTACATGGAATTGGTTTGAATATTTATGATCTCTGTCTAGGCCAACATCATCACATTAGCATACTAGCTTCTTATAACTGACAAAAAAGAGGAGGGAAGCTCTGCTGGGAAAGCTCATGGAAAACTGCACAAAATTCATCAGTGATTACCCAAGGTTTGTATTTGGGGCAAAAAGACCAAAGACCACAAATGTGAGTCCCAGTAGCTCTCTTGGTGTCCTGGAGGGAATTCCTAATAGTGCAGATTTCACCTAGTCCTGTTATACAAATTCCTGTCAAAGGTGTAAGACTGAGACTCCAGTGACAATGCTGTGATGATTTGAACTTATTGCTGTCAAATGACTAGATTGTCTGATTTTTCTTCTTTCCACTAATTGGATCAGATAGATCAGTAGTTTTGCTGTTGTGATCGTGCACTGTTGTATTTTGTCAGTGCCCTGGCCCCAGGCCTCACAGAGCATCATGGGGATAATTCTACCTCAACCACCACCAGCTGGCCTCCCACAGAAAGGCAGGTGGTCTTTCTAATCTGCAGCCTTAGGAACGGAGGTGCATCACCTCCTCTTTTCAACAAGCCCTGCCAGTCTATTAGTTTTTGATGGAGTCTTTGGGTTTTCTATGTGTAATATCATGTCATCTGCGAATAAGGACAGTTTTACTTCTTCTTTTCTAATTCAGATGCCTTTTATTTCTTCTTCTTGTCTGATCGCTATGGCTAGCACTTCCAGTACTATGTCAAACAGGAGTGATGAGAGTGGGCATCCCTGTCTTGTTCCCGTTCTCAGGGGAAATGAGTTTAGTTTTTGCCCATTGAGTATGATGTTGGCTGTTTGTTTGCCATATAAGGCTTTCATTATGTTGAGGTATGATCCCTTTATTCCCACTTTTCTGAGAGCTTTTATCCAGAAAGGATGTTGAATTTTGTCAAATGCTTTTTCTGAATTAATTGATATGATTGTGTGATTTTCGTCTCTCAATTTGTTTATGTGATCTATCACATTTATTGATTTGTGGATATTGTACCAGCCTTGCATCCCTGGAATAAATCCCATTTGTCCAGCATCAGAGTGAGTGGTGGAGGGGCAGCTTTCTCTCAGATTGAAGTGCTGGCAGAGGTCATTGTTCCTTTGCTGAGCCCTCCCCATCCCCTCCTTTCTGAGCAAGCAGGTATATCTGAGACTTCATCAACCTGGCTCTCACTGTTTGCCACAAGTTGATTGTTACATAATAGTCATGAGGATGTATACAGAATATAGTCAATAATATGTTAATAACTATGTATGGTGTCAGATGGTTGGGAGATTTATCAGGACCATCACATAATAAGTTATGTAATGTCTAATCCCTGTGGTATACACCTGAAACTAATATAATTTATGTCAACTATAATTAGAAATTTTAAATGATAAAATAAAAAAATAAATTTAAAAAATGAATTACAATGCTAATGAACCACTAATGGGGGAAAATTGTTTATTGCTCTTTATATATTGCCTTCCAATTCAGGGGAACCCTTATTCCCATGATATCTTGGTCATTTGGACTGAAGAGGAATCTGAAAAATACTATTTTTTAAAAATCTTGCCAGTCATTGGTATTTTTTTCCAGAAATTAATAACAAACAGCAGGACTGACAAGGGCAGCTCTGACTTTACTGATTTGGAACCTTTGTTATCATAGTGATGCTCTTATGCTGCGTTAAATTTCTGGTCAAGTAAATTTATTATTTTTCTACCCATAGTGGATATAGCCTGTGAATACACCAATCCAACGACAGAAAGAAAAATTATTTGTAGCTGTTTCTTAGATAATGTCTTTCCATGTCTGTAGAGATACAAATTCTACAATTTTTATACCTCAACCCAATAATAATTGTTGTACAGCAAATGAGATGGCTCCTCTGAGCCCTTAGGATACTCATTCCCAGGCAAGAGCCTGTCCTCAGTATCACCTGCCAGGCCTGGTCTCGCAGGGTGAGCGAGGTTCTAGCACCATGCTCATGCCTTCTCCATTCAAAATGCATTTCTCATGTTTTGGCTGGAACCAATATGCTAACTAATTCAGGCCACGGTATAATGATGAATAACTTTACATGGAAATTTTGAAATGAGAAATCTTTTTCAGCATTCCTCCAATCATACCACATAGGGAGTTCTTTGTTATATTAAATATTATAAATGCCTTCTCAGGAAGCAAACAGAATGTGATTGAACCTAGCGTGACAAAAGTGGTTAGGCAGATTATAGCAATGTACTGAATGGAATATTAAGTGTTCATTAAAAATGATATCTGTAGAGATTATAGAGCAAGTATGCAAAAAATATATATGATTTTAATTGAAAGTTATAGATATAAAGTTACATTTACCTTATGATTATGTTTGCTAAAAGTATGTACGGATTTGGCTAAGGACTGAGGAAACATAAAAAATAAGTGTAATTTGTCATATGTTCAGTTTTCTTCTTTTTAAATTTTTCATTAATGTTGTAGTTAATGATATAGCTATTTTAAATAAAAAATGGTGTAATTTTATGTAATGTCTTCAGCAGTGTTATAGTAATATGTTCTGTCTTCGAGGTTTTCTTTTTTAACTACTCCTTATAGTCTTCAAAATTAATAGTCTTATATGATGATATTTTGGCTACTCCAACATAATGTGTTTTAAGATCTATCACAAAAAATCTAACAAATAGCTTACCTGCTAAACCTGGAATATTTTTAATTAATTAAAAGCCAATAATTTTTACATTAGTGTTATTTATAAAGCTCATTTGGAGAATTTTTAAAATCTTGTAATATTTATTTCATTATGGGTTTATTGAAAGCAATTCTTTTCTCAAACAATCTTTAACATTATTTATTTATTTTGATTGTAACATTCACTGCTAGAGAAAACTATATCTTCACCAAATATTTAAAATCATCTGTAATTTCTCTATCCCCAGGATTTATTTGAAATGGCAGGTTTAATTTAACTTCTGTCCAACTGTACCTTGAAGAGATATACATCACAAAAATCCTATGAAATCCTGAATCTGTGGCAGTTAAATATATGCCTTTGATTGACATTTTATTCTGGCTGCAAGTGATTTTAAATATCCAATAAAAATACCGATTCTAATGTCAGATTTAGATAGTTTTGCAACAGAAAAAAACACTTCTAATATATCATGGTTTAGGGCAGTTTAAACACCTCCTCCCTGTCTCACCTTCCCACCCCCATCAAATAACAAAATATTGATTCTATCAAACTAGGTTCCAGAAGATAATTAGATGAGTTGAGAATAAATTCTGCTTTTGTGAAGAAGTGACCAAAGGGCATTAGTGCTGCTCACTCCCTGATCTACTACTGTTGGGACAGGGGAGACCTCATGGGTGTTGCAGAGGAAATTTAAGAGTAGTTGTGTATCTCAGCAGCGGGTCCATTTGCCACTAGAACTCCAAGTAGGAAGATACTCTTCTGACAAAAGAGCATTTAAAATGACCCTTCCATTACCCAGCATGAGCTCAACAAAAGAGCATAGAAGTCTCAGGGTGAAGAGTCATGAAGTCGATTCATCATATAGCCACAACCAGCATTTTATAGATTATAAACAAGAAAAGCAAACAATTAATGCTAATAAACTAAAAGCCACTTACCATTTCTTGTATTTATTCACTAAAAAAAAAATTTATTGATCACCTGCTGTAGGTCAGGCACTCTTCCAACACTTAAGCTGTAACTGCAAAAAAAGGCAAAGTCCCTGCCATTAGGGAGTCTACATTGTGCTGGAGAACGTCAACCATTAACCAACTGAATCAATGGATATAATAAGATTGATACGTGCTCCAAGGAAAACAAAGGTGGGTCAGAGGATGGAAAGGGTTTAGAAGGCTGGCAGGTCTCCTATGTTTGATGGAGGTTCAGGGGAGGACTCTTGGATTAGGTAACATTGTATGGAAAAGCTGAATGAAGTGAGAGAGTGAACTACGAGGTTTTTGATGAAAGTGGAAGCACATAATTCTGAAAGACAGAAGCAGCATAATTCGCCAAAGCCCTAGGGAACTTCGCATGATTGAGGAGGCCACAAGGAGGCAAGGTTGACTGAAGGAGAGTGAGGTCAAGATCGGTAAGAGACACAGACAGAAAAACAGGTAAAGGCCATTTCACAGATGACATTAGTTGCCACGGTGAGTACTTGACCTTTCACTCTGAGCGAAATTGTAAGTCATTATTGGGATGGGGTAAAGCATGATCACAGAGCAAGAGGGGAGGCTGGGAGACACGTTAGAACCCTATTGCAATCGACCAAGTGAAACATGATAGTTACTTGGACTAAAACATATTTCATTGATAACCCATTAAGATATATTTTGAAAATAGAGCTGACAGGATTGTCTGATATTTGAAATCTGTGGTTTAAGGGAAGGGTATATAACTTCTTGAGGTTCAATCTTTGGGTCAAGATGAGATAACCCAAGTAAGTGGCTATAGACAGAGAAAAGATCTAACGACTACACCTGAGATACTTCAATATTTGAGGTCACAAAGCCAAGTAGGATCTAGAAAACAAACAAATAAACAGACTCAACAATGTAATGAGGCAGATACAGAACAAAAAGGAGATGCTATTCTCATGACCAAGTGCAGACACAGTTTCTAAGAGAAAGGAGCAACCAATGATGTCAAATGCTGCTGCTCCATCAGTCAGATAGGGCTGAGAACTGACCGCTGGGCTTAGCAACAGGGAGAACGTGGATAGAAAAACAGGTGTAGAACGATGTGGACAGATGGGAGTGGGTTCTGCAGAGAATGAGAAGACAGAAAGTACCCACAGCTATTTCAGAGAGGTTTGCTAATGCAGGCAGCAAAGAAATTAGACAAGAACCAGTGGGAGATGAAGGTCAAGAGAAGGGTGTTTTTTGGAGAGGAAATATTTCAAACAGCTTTTATATATTCAAAGATGTAAAAGATTCATCCTTATATTGTCTCTTGGCAAGTATCAGAGTTTTTAGCTTCATTATATATTCAACATGCAGTTTCATTATAAAGTTAAAGAAAAAAGTCAAATAGGTTTTTGTCTCAATTTCTGCAGCAATTTTTAAAGCGTACTTCTTAAGGAATCTTTAAGGTTAATTCCTTTTTTAAAACGCGTCTTTTGAAGAAAATGTATTTTTTTAATTATTGATATAAGATCAGCTACACATAAAATTTAACATTTGACTTCCAAG
>PVJC01030926.1:0-20903 GCA_004026665.1 Murina feae
ACACACACACAAAAGGCGCCTGGCAGACTGGGGCCATCATAGGACATCCACTGAGGGGTCCCAGACTGGGAGAGGGCACAGGCCGGGCTGAGGGACTCCCTCTACCCCGAGTGCACAAATTTTTGTGCACCGGGCCCCTAGTACACATATATTTATATACATGTGTCTCTATAAATGCCTCACCTGATCTTATATATCTTACATATCATGCTTATATATATATATACATATATATTTGAATATATATCTTTATAACTGTATAGCTTCCTATTACCGCCATATAACTATCTATATTTATAGTTATACTAGAGGCCCAGTGCATTAAATTCATGCACGGGGGGGGGAGGGGTGACATTCCTCAGCCCAGCCTGCACCCTCTCCATCCAGGACTTCCCTCTCACAATCCAGGACCGCTGGCTCCTAACTGCTCATCTATCTGCCTGATTGCCCCTAACTTCTCTGCCTGCCTGTCTGATTGCCCCTAACCTCTCTGCCTGCCTGCCTGATCCCTCTAACTGCTCCCCTGCTGGCCTTATCGCCCATAACTGCTCTCCCCTGCCGAACTGATTCCCCTAACTGTTCTCCCCTGCCAGCATGATTGCCCATAACCACCTCTGCTTCAGCCCCCGCCACCATGGCTTTGTCCAGAGAGATGTCTGGAAGGATATCTGGAAGATGTCCAGTCTAATTAGCATATTACCCTTTTATTAGTATAGATAGTTATTTATATATATATATATATATATATATATATATATATATATATATAGCCAAGATGTTTTTTTTTTAAAGAACTTCATACAGAATTTTGGTAAAACTAAGTAGAAGCAAATGATTCCACTTGGTGGTGATGTCAATGTGCGAGTTTTGGCAAGTTAAAAAATATTAGCTATAGGATAGTTTAATATCATAAAATAATTTAGAAAATTTAAGGGAAAAACATAAATTGTTCTAAGAACACTTAATGACTGCTTTTACAGTATAAAAAAAAAGGTGGAGAAATGCCTGGTTGCTCCTTCTGTACCATAATACTGATTGTAACTATAATATGATAATGTGACATTTCAAAAAAATTGCTTTCATTAGCAATATTATTTATGTATAAGTGCTTTTTAGAAAGTTAATATATTCATATTATTGAAAGTAAAAGAGCTCCCGTATCACTGAAATATTGATCCTATTGTCTACTTGAGATTTTTCAAAGTTTGTAAGTATTAGCACCACACAGGTTATTCACACACAAAATTTTTTTCTTCTAATATTTACATCCACTTTTCCCTACCAATCTATATATATAAAAGCCCAAGTGATCAGCTGACTGGTAGCTATGATGCGTACTGACCACCAGGGGGCAGACACTCAACTCAGGAGCTGCTGAGCTATGGTGACCTGGCAGCTGCAGTTCTCCACTGATGCAGCTGGAACCAGAGAGGAGGGAACCCGATTCTGGGGTGCATCACCTGAGAACTGCCCTCTCACAATCCAGGACTCCTTGGGGGATGTTGGAGAGCTGGTTTCAGCCCGCTTCCCACAGTTCAGGCTGAGAGACCCCACAAGTGCATGAATCCGTGCACCAGGCCTCTAGTATAATAAATACATACATCAATGCAAACAAGAAAAATAACACAATTTTTCCCCTAAAGATTGTTCTACAATGACCTGCACTCCTAAGTGGAATGTCAAATGGAATGTGAGACCAAGTAAAACTGCATGAATTCCATGAAGTTGTGTCAGATTCATGTATCATTGCCTTTCTCACCTACTGCATTTATTGCCAGAACAATTTTGCCACTTGAATACAAACTATTTTGTATTCTTCTCAAATTATTTACAGTGTTTGTGATGCCTCTCCTCATGTCAGTCAAACTGCTCTTAGTTTCAAGAAATAAAATAGGAAACTAGAACTGGCTAATCATTTGCCATGGTTTGTCAACAACAAAACTCTCCAGGCGAATTTCTCTTGTTTCTTTGAGCAGAAGTGGATCACATGATCATTTCTAGGAGGAAATGAAGCTGGGAAAATACATACCTGGATTTTATAGTGTCTGTCATGGAAGGCTGATTCTACCAATAAGAACCTAGGAGAGGAGAATGCCTGGTGGGAAGGAAACCAAAAGTGTCTACAGCAATCCCTGAGCTGATTGAGGCCCCTGAAGATTGGGCTGGGCACTATATTACTTATGTGTCCAGCAGTGTGGCCTGTTCAGTGCTGGGAACTTTACACCCTCACTACCATTCTGACTAGGCAGCACTAGTCAGAAGAAATCTATATTAATAAAAGTATAATATGCTAATTAGACCAGACGTCCCTCTGGATGTCTTTCCGGATGATTTTCCTGATGAAGCCAGGTCCCTGAAGCCTGCTAGTGACTAGAGGGAAGTCCAGGTCCTGGGTGCCAGAGGGAAGCCAGGGGAAGTCGGGAGAAGGAAGGCCTACTCTTGCATGAATTTCATGCATCGGGCCTCTAGTATTTTATATAATGCACAGAGAGCCATGTAGTGATTGGTGTCTACACAGTAGTTGGCAGGTAGTAGAGGGGTTCAGCAGTTCACTTGGAAGTAATTCCTTTCTTCAGAAAGTGTGGGTGATTTAGGTAACTTCTATCACTGTTCAGTTGGACAGAACAATAAGCAAGGTGTGGGTCAGACACAACCACTATTTTACTGAACATGAGCTATACTGGGATTGGGAAATGTACTCCTTAAGTTCCAGAATTTTACAAATAGATGGAAGTTTCATAGTGTAATGAAGACTGTCGATCAGGAAACAACTATAGAAAGAAAGCTAGAAGGTTCCCTGCAATTAGTAGGAACAAAGATGAGATGGGAGGATTATTAAGAATCAGGAAACGGACAGAAAACTCATCTGCAGGACAAGGGTGGAAGTGGTGTCAGGGTCCTCCACTGCATGTACCTGAAAGAAACAGTGACCAGTAGGAGCTTCAAGGTCAAAGTGCCCAAGCTAAGAGCTTGGCTCTGCCACCTGCTCAAATGTACAGCTTTTATCAGTCCAACCTCTCAGTGCCTCTGTTTCCACCTCTCTGAAGTGAGGGTTCAAACAATACTTTTCCCATAGAGTTATTGTGAGGATGAAATTAGGCAGTGTACGTAACACCCTTTGAACACTGGCTCATAGTAAATATTCAATTCTTGTTAGCATCTGTCACCACCATCACACTTTTAAGCTACACCTTGGACAGGGACTGGCAGTCCCTCATGAAGAGATCTGAAATTAATACCACAACTTCTCTGAATATTGCTTTATACTAAAATGTATCTGTAAATCAGCTGTTAGGCAAACTATGCATGAACTCATACATGTATACATATATACATATACATATATATATATTGGATCATTATAAGCCTCTTACAGTCTTCAGAGTCTGAGTTATAAGGACTCCTTCAAATAGTTTCTAAGAGATCAGCTGACACTTGTGGGCAAGCAACACCCTTATAATAGGTGACTAGTTTAAGTTTACTCCTGTCTCAAGATGCCACATGCTGTACTAGAGGAGTAAATTCACTTGGACTAAAATCACATACTAAGCAGCTTTTATTTCATCTAGATTTTACATAGAAAGGAGATTAGAAATCATATCGATGCTCTCCTTATATTAACACACTGAAGTGCCTCAATTTTGAAGCATTGCAACTATCACTGGAATGCTGAAAAATGACAAATTACAAAAAGTAATTCTCCCAGAAGTTACAACTCTAGGAAAGAAATCTTCCAAATGGGTGTGACATCTGGCTCGTCATTCACATGCAATTTCTGACCCCTCTGAAGTCTGCCTTTCACTGGTAAATATGTAGTGCAGGAAGGAACATGCTGAATTTGTAGCATATGTTTCTCTCTGTATTCAAAAAATATTGGTCAAGGGCTGAACATATCGAAAACAATTAATCTTCGGTTTATTTATCTGGATAAGTGCCATTATGAGTCAGTAGTATTGAATATGAAGAAAAACTTGACTTACAGTTTATGTATTTTCTCCTGATTACTTTTTTTTCTTTCCTACCCTATACTTGAAACCAAGCCAATGGGAATATCACGTCATTAACTAATCAGATACATAAATAAACAGTATGTATTTTACAAAGGGACAAATCTATGACTACGAGGGTTGGCTATAATTTTTAAAAACCAGAGCCACATGTCATACACAGAATAATCCCTTCGAATCAATATGTTCATCTTTACTGAGAAGTTTTGTGGCCTGATTGTCACATAAATGCTACCTCTAAACATCGATTCCAAAGAAATAGTCAGATAGGTGTTCAATGGCAGCTTTCTGGAAACCTTGAGGTGAACAGGGGTCATGTTTTCAACATCTTCTGAATGATATAATCAACATACATTTTACTAGATTGTACTACCCACTAGAGAAATCAGCAAAAGAGGATGGGGGGGGGAGGATTTTATGGCTTTTTTCATGGCTTTTTAAAATAAATAGTCCTAATCACATAATCTTAATCATCTATAGTTTAAATCACTTCGGCATTCATGTATTCCCATAAGGAAACGTTGGCAAATGGTTTACCATATATTTGTTTAACAAATATTTATTGACTTTTTACTGTCAGGCAGGCATGGACAGGATGCATCCAGCAGGGAGCAAAGCAAACATCAGTATCAGTTTCCTGCCCTAACAAATGACCACACACTTAGTGGCTTACAACAATACAAATTTACTGTCTCAGAGTTATGGAAGTCAGAAGTCTGAAAGTACATTCATTGGATCAAATTCAAGGTGTTGTCAAGGTGGGTTCCTTTTAGAGACTCTAGAATATCATCCCCTTGCCTTTCCCAGCTTCTAGAGGTTACCTACCTCCTTTAGCTCATTGTTTTCTTTCTCATCTTCCTAGCACCTTACTCCAACCTCTGGTTCTCGCCTTACGTCTCCTGTTACTGATGTTGACCCTCTTATATCCCTCTTATAAGGGCTCTTGTGATTATGGGCACATCTGGATTATCCAGAAAAATCTTACCATCTCAAGTCCTTACTTAAGCAAATCGTCAAAGCTCCATTTATTTGCCTTGTAAGGGAACATATTTCCAATTTTTGAGGATTAGGATGCCAGCATCTATATGGGTTGGACAGTATTCTGTCTACTAGAAGTATCGGCTCTCATGAAGTTGACTTTTTAGAGACAGACAGTAAACATGTAACCAAATTAATAAAACATAATTTCAGGAATGAACGTGTGCTAGGAGAAAACTTTGAAGGGATAATAGGTCAGTAAACAACTGGATATGGGGGAGTAGCTCTTTTATCTGAAGTGGTTGGTCACAGAAAGCCGCTGAGATATGAGACTTGAGATCTAAATGAGGAGAAGGATGAAAAGAATTTTCCAGATGGAAGAAACAGCAAGTGAAAAGGAACGAACTTGGGTGTTTCAGGACAGAAAAAGGCTGTGGGAGTAGCTTAGAGGGATAGTGACAGGAGACACAGTTAGAGATTAAGGTTGTTCCCTGACCAGGCAGGTCTCTGTAAATCATGGGGAAAAGCTTGACTTACATTCAAATTAAAAGGAGAATTTTAACGAATGAGAAGACATGCTGTAGTTTGTCCTTTGAGAAGATTACTTTGGCTGTTGATCAGAAATGTGGACGACAGGGGATCAAGCTGGTGGCAGTGAGGCAGGCTGGGAGAAGCAGTTGCGGTAGACCAGGTTGGATATGATGGTTTTCACAAATTAGGGTTTTCATGGGGGAGATGCTGAGAAACTATGGCAATAAATTCTAGAATAACTTCAAAAAGATTTGCTTGTAAGCCTCTAATTACTTGAGCAAAAATCTAATCTTTATTCTCATCAAACTGACACCATCTCTAAAATGTACATACATAACAGCCATGAGTATTTTGGGACTGTTTTCCAGTTAATTTGATCTGGCAGTTGATTTGACTAATATTTGTTTAACTGAGTTGACCAGCTGTTTGGCTGAATGGATTGGATTGATCTGTTATTTTAGCAGTGTTGTGGTAGCAGTCACCATCTCTAGGGCATCCTACGCTCCACACTTATATTCCTTCTATAAAAAACTACTTGTAATCATTTTTAGTTGGAATCACTTTGGCTACATTGGGGAAAGCCTCTACATAGAATTTGTACTGATGGTTATTTAATGTCAAATTGATTCTGCAGCCAAAACTGTATTTGCTTAGCCATTCCTACTCCGTGTTTGTTTGCTTTATTTCTTCACTTTCCTGCCCCTTTGCAGAATGAGGTAAACTCTGGCCAACATCTTGCTGAAAGTATCTTATTAGCAGGGATGTGGAATATGCCTGAAATTTTTAAGTAGGTGTTCCATGTTTGTGATTTCTTAACCTTAGCAAATGTTTGTGTCTGGAAATTTTGCTTGTGGTATACAAGGAAACCTTGTACTTCTGGGAAAATAATGAGCGTGTCCATATTTGACATTGCCTTGGGATAAACAAATCCTGGAATGTGTCTGGAGGAAAATATTCATGCAATCAGTCTAATTTATCCACCCAAATTCATTTGGAGGATATCGTGTCATAAATTGGTGTTAAAAGCTAGCATGTAAAAACTCTTGTTAAAGAACTCATATTTGGGTTTGAAGAGTAAAGTTTTATAAAACAAAACAAGTCAAATTCCAGGATTTATGTACATAGTGAGACTGGAGACTGAACCTAAGCAAGAAAAGAAATGTTTTCTTGACATTTCTTTTCAAAATAAATCAACACTCGAGGTTGTTTTTAGAGGCACCGTAACTGCAAAAATATTTTGTTTAAAAATTCCCACTCCTCTGCTACCTGGAATGCCCTTTCTCTTAGGTTCTATCATTTCCTTCAAAGTTTAACTGTTCCAGGATGCTTGCAGGATTGCCCTCACTTGTGGGCAATGAGAGGAAGGGAATGGAAATGGAGCTTCACAGGATGCTACGAGAAAATAGAAAATATATGCAAATTCATGTGGCAGAGATATAATATGTCATCAAAAGTATTATATATTTAATTTAAAAATATATTGCTTTAGCCCTTTATAGTTATTTGATTCACTGGCAAATCACCCTTGATGGATGAGCCCTGGACTGAAATCAGAAAACCTCAGGTTTGTTCCACATTAGTGGTAGTGTGGTAGTGTTTGAACTTACACCCAGACTCTTCTATACTCAATTCAGAGCTCATCCATCCCACTTGGCTACTCATTTATTTAATAAATTTTTACAAAGCTTCAATCTGGTTCAGATTAACCGTATTTTATCCATGCACACAGAACAAAGACAGCTGGAAGTCTCTTAGTCTAACCATTGGGAAGGAAGATTGCTTTCTTCTCTGTGGGATGTGAATAGTACTCACACGACTCCTTTATAGCCACACATCCGACACTAGAATCAGACCACGGATCTGATCCAGTCTGTATTTTTATGGTGGGTTTCACCACACAGAATTTCAACCCTGCTATCTTAGAAATATATTTAATACTGCATAATTCTGTGCTCATACCAAAATAATTTACAGTTTGAAAATATTAAAAGAACCTTATTCCTGGCCCATATATAGCTCAGTTGTTTGGGCTTCGTTTCATGCACTGAAAGATTGCTGGTTTGAGTCCCAACCAGAGCACATGCCTGGTTTTAGGCTCTATCCCTGGTAGGGGGTGAGCAGGAGACAGTCAGTCGGTGTTTCTCTTTCACATTGATGTTTTTCTCTCTCTAAAAAAATCTATTAAAAAATGTTAAGCCCAGCTGAGATGTCTCAGCGGTTGAACAGTGACCTATGAACCAGGAGGTCACAGTTAGATTTCCTGTCAGGGTACATGCCTTGGTTGCAGGCTCAATCCCCAGAAGAGAGTGTGCAAGAGGCAGCCAATCAATGATTCTCTCTCATCATTGATGTTTCTATCTCTCCCTCCCCTTTCTCTCTGAAATCAATAAATATAAAATCAATAAATTTAAAATCTTTAAAAAAGAAGCTTACATGCACATCTTTACACTTAAACATTTTATGAGAAATGGGGTAGTAAGTGTGCTTTTAACATATAAACATTTTGACACTAACATGCACTATCCTTTTAATTAGCATGGATATCATATTTCCAGATTTACTTATAAAAGCATTAAGAATCAACCCAAAATATTTTTAGCCAGTGTTATTAAATAATTTATCTTTTGCTTATTCCTGTCTTATCTTCTCCTTCAAGACCATATATTTGAAATTTTTTCTTTTTATTAAATTTGACAATACTGAATGTGTTAATAAACCACTTGTCTTGTTTCTTTTTTCTTCACATTTACTTTCATTTAAAAATTATTCAATAAAAACATGAAAAATAATTATAGAATTTTTCCTTAATGTAACAAATCTTCCAGTAAATCAACTCATCTCTCTAATGTTGCCTGCCTTTTAGCATTTTATATGTCAGACTCATTCACATTCTGTCAGGGTTTCATAATAAATAATGAACATTGTTTTCAACAAATAATTTCAAAATCACTGGTGCTGGGTCCTGACTTTTGAGTAGGAATTACTGTCAAGTGAATAGATTGCCTTGAATTCTCATAGATCAGAAAAGCAAGTAAGCTCTCATGATTACAGAATTTTACAATATGGGAAGTTGCTCTCTCTTTACTCCGAGGCTCTCCCAAAACTTAGAACTTACAGCTGCTCAGACATTGCCCTTTCTAACTGGCCACATAGCTCTGGAGCTTTGTGTTATTCAATTTCACCCTCCTGGATCAGCCCAAAAACAATATGAGCTTAGGAGTCTGGTGGTGTGATCCTCAGAATTGGGACATTTAACTGGAAGCTATTAGTCTTTCACAAATGTGATCATGTGTCACTGGGTGTGAAATTGGACTAGACAACATTTCCAGTCTTTTCAAACTTGAAGATGATCTGGTTCAATGAGTTTTCTCTGCTCCCTTCTGTATCTTCTTCTGTTTCCTGCCCATAATAGGGAAAAGAGTCATGCAACGGATATTCAGATATTTCTCTGTCTTCAGTTAAGTCCAGGTGGTCAAAACATTTTTTATGAGAACATCTGAATACCTTATGTAAATAAAGTCATCTCACTTCCTCAGCTATGTTTTTAACCCACAACTTTTTTCTTTTTCAATGGTAGAAAGCATCCTACCACTATCAGGATACTTTCCACTCCCATATCCTAAATGTTCATTTATCCATTTATTAAATATGTATTGAGCATATCCTGTATAAGACATCACATTGTGTTGGAAATTAGGAACGTGGTAAAGATGTAGACAGGAAACCTGTATCATTGAAGAGTCTATTGATCAGGTTTCTAGGCCGGTATGTTTAATGAGCACAAAGGTAGTTCCCAAAATAAGTGCATATCCTAGTCTCTGGAACCTGTCATTATTATTTTACATGGCAAAAGAATGAATATTAACTTATGTGGCAAAATGCATGATTAAATTAAGGCTCTCAAGAGGAGTTTACCCTACCTTATCAAGAAGGGCTATAAATGCAATCACATGTATCCTTATAAGAGAAAAAAGGGGGGAGGTTCAACCCTATACACAATGAAGAAGATGATACAAAGACGGAGCAGAGAGAAATGAGGCCACAAGCCAAGGAATGCCAACAACCACCGTATGCTAGAATAGGCAAGGAATACATTCTCCCTAGATCTGGCAGAGAGAGTATGGCCCTGTAGACACCTTGACTTTGTGGCCTCCAGAAGTGTGGGAGAATACATTTTTGTTGACTTAAGCCGCTCATTTTGCAGTAGTTTGTTACAACTCTGGGAAGCAAAATAGTATAAAAAAATAAGAACTTAGAAACCCAAAGATTTAGGAACTCTGAGCTCTGCAACCTAATAAATGAATGGCTTTAGGCAAATCACTTAAGCTTTCTTTATCTTTAGTTGACTAATCTGTAAAATAAGAAAATATTATCCACTTCCCATTTCAACATTGGCTTAAAAAGTAGTACATGTTTGAGTGACAAGCTGGACCATAGGAAACAGACAAAAATTGTAGGCATTTCAATATGCTAGCCAGTAGTCACTTAAATCTTTATATAAGAAATCAAGTTATTTTAGAGGAGTTGCTCAATTGAACATATGAATGTCATTTTAGAATTACTTTTGTGGTAATAATGAAGTAAATACACACAAAACCTTTTATCTAATTGTGATATTTGGCAGTCAAAACAACAACAACAAAGACAAAGGAAAGCAGGATTCGGTTGTTCTGTAACATCGAAGTCTCGTTGTATTTTAAAAACAGAGTTGGCTGAAGTGAATACCGATGTTTGGTTACCTATTTCCATGTTTTCCTTTTTTGAAGTACCTAGCTATGTTCCAATAGTCACACAGCCCATGCGACCCAGAGTTGAACTTGTCTCCTCATCTTGAGCTCCAAGTCTAAGCTCCCAAACTCCACCCTTTTGACAAAGGACTAGCTCAGGAACTGACATATGCTGCGATTTGACCAATGAGACCCAGAGGATCCTTTTATTGAGGATTTCTTAGAATGTTTCTTTTTGCTTATCTAGGGAAGAGTCTAGGAGGCTTCTTCTTCTATACAATACCAATAAGGAAGAATGCTGCTATAACCATCCTGTGACATTTTGGGATGAGCACACCTCCAGATCAGTGTAACACAACTAACTTGTTTTTAATAGTTGCATAGTAACCCCAAAACTAGATCCACTTTCTTTATTCAACTATTCCTCTACTGGTGGACATTCAGATTATTTCCAGGGTTTTGCTACCTCATTGTTGTCATAAACATTATTTTATGCATAATTGTATATAGGTGCTTTTATTTTTCCTAAAATCAATTTCCAAATTCCACACTGTTGAGTCAAAGAATATTGCATTTTTTTAAAGTTACGGACTACTGTGTTAATCTATCTTCAAACCTAGAAGTGCAGACTACAAATCTTCTTAAATTTTGCTAATTTTCTGAGCATAATATCAGCTCTTTTGCCATTTCTAAAATTTAGATCTCTTTTCCAACTTAAAAATATATATCATTTTAAGGTTGCTTTATCTTCAGATAGCAAAACAATGATGTTTTTAATATAAATAACTAGAGACCAGTACACGAAATTTGTGCACTCGAGGGGAGGGGGAGTCCTTCAGCCTGGCCTGTGCCCTCTCGCAGTCTGGGAGCCCTTGGGAGATATCCACCTGACAGCTTAGGACATCCTTGGCACTGCCTTGGAGGTGGGAGAGGCTCCTACCACCTCAGCTGTAGCTATGAGCCTGGCTGTGGGAGTGTACTGACCACCAGGGGGCAGCTCCTACATTGAGAGTCTGCTCCCTACTGGTCAGTGTGCATCATAGTGACCGGTCATTCTGTCTTTTGGTTGATTTGCATATTAGCCTTTTATTGTATAGGATAGTTAAATCTATAATATTTTCTCATCAGTGCAGGTGAGCTGAGCTTGGACACTGCTCTGTTCTCAGGCTCAGGCTGACAGAACAACCACTCTCTGAACAATAAGAATATAATTTTTAATACCTTAAAATTTGTATGGTTGTGAAAATGGGGAAGTAGGGAGGCAAGTAGATTTTATCCTAAAATCTGATTTAAGATTTCTTTCTTTTTTATTTGATTTCTATTGTTTATGTGGATTTCTTTCCCCTGACCCAAACAAACTTATTCCCAGCAGTAATAAATTTAATTTGATCCAGTTTTGAAAGGCTAGGCAGTGATTGGTAGACAAGAAGGATGACTTCAAACTCAACTTGGCAGATCGGAGGTTCTTGGGAATCATGTAGATGTCATGGCGATGTTTCCTTATAGTGATGCTGTAATTAGTTGTTTGGCGTGATTGCTTCTATACTGGTCTGAGAATGTTAGTTCATATCCAAGGGGTTGTTGAACAGTTATACAACTTCATAAATGGAATGAGTCTTTTCTTGCTTGATTCAGCTCCACGGTCAATCTGTCACCTTTCAAATGCCAAAAATGATGCAGAAATACAGCACTTTTCAGCCCTGGTTACCTCCACATTTCATCAGCTGTCAGAGAGCAGTTAAGCTGATGTGGGGGGATTATTTTGATAAGGCCATTTCTAAAGACAGAATTCAAAACAAGAACATTCTGGTCTCCCCCATTAATGTCAAATATATGGTATCCTGCCAGACACTGTTGGGGCACACTTCTGAAAATCTGTTTTCTTTCAAATTGCACTATATTTTATTTTCTTAAAAATGCTTGGTCCCTGTTTGAAATAGTTTAGAGTAAAAGCTTTTAAGAACAGTTTCTTTAGAAGCTGTGTTAGCTTTTTTTAGAACGGTGGTTTATCCTACAGAGTAGTTCCTGCATAATTGCTAACAAATGAGATGAGCCCTATTTCAGCACAAGCTAAACAGGACCACTCCTGTGTGCAGACTCAAAAGATGGTGTAAGGACATTGAGCTCTTAGGTGCAGGGAAGAGAGAGGTTTTAGGACCAGTTGGTAGAAGATCTAGGAGATTTATCTTAGCTCTTTTATCTCTTCGCTCTTTTCTGGGAGGGAAGGGAGCCTTAAAATGGGTGTTGTCAAAACATAGCCAGTGTGGTGTTAGTGGCCTAGGAGTTATTCTGGCCATCTGGGTTATCCCCAAGGCTATGTTTGAGCCCAAGAGAAATGCAATATGGTTATCTATTTTAGAAAAGTGAGCTCTAGGGATACAAAGCCATTTACATTTCTTATGCTCTCTGGCCCAAGCAAATGACTGATTCAAGGATGATAACAACTGACAACATTTACTCTTTAATTCAACTACAATTGATTGAGCCATTAAAATATATAGAATGCTGCACTAGGCACTGCAGGAGAAATGAAGGAATTATCTAATAATGGGTGTTCATGAAAGTCAGAATATGACAAAGAGGAGTAATCAAGGCATTACCAATGTAAAAAAGGAAAAAAAAAATATCCCAGCAGATGCTGAATTCTTAATGAAAGAGTTATTTGGTTGAACTATGACAGACAGGAACAATTCCAAGAGTCCCAAGTGGAAATAGGAGCACTGGTCCCTCCAAGGTGGGAGTAGAGTACCCATTCAATTTTCACTCTAGACACATCAGCTCCATTCATAGCATCATGTTTTCTACTAGGGAACAAGTATTTTTTAAAACATATTTTTATTAATTTCAGAGAGGAAGGGACAGGGAGAAGGAGAGAGAGACAGAAACATCAATAATGAGAGACAATCATTGATTGGCTGCCTCCTGCACTGGGGATTAAGCCGGCAACCCAGCATATGCCCTGACAGGAAATTGAACTGTGACCTCTCAGTTCCTGAGTGGATGCTCAACTACTGAGCCACGCCAGCCAGCCTGGGGAGCAAATCTGAAACACACATGGACTGTGCAAGAAGGAACTCCAGTAGGGAGATAAGATGCATTCATAAATAAACATAATGTGAGATAGAAAGTAAGGTGTTACAGGGGAAGAACAGATCCTTGTTCTGGGAGGTGTGATGGGATTTAGAAAGATGATACTTGGCAGGACAGGAAGCAAGACATCAGATTTTGGGGCACATATATCTTACAGCATTTTCACTGTCTTATCTAATTTTAATCTTTAAAGAACCTTGAGAGGTAGATAATAGAGGGCTTAAGATTTATTAATCCCATTTTAGAGATGAAGAAATGAAGGTCAAAAGAGGGGGGTTTTGTCATTATTTTTGTTGTAGTTTTGTTTCACTCCTCAACATGTATAGTTGACCCCTGAACAATGCAGGTTTGAAATGCATGGGCCCACTTATATGTGGATTTCCCCCCCCCAAATGATTGTAGTACAGTTGACCTAGTCAGTTCAAATCTATGTTGTTCATCAGCTAGTGATTGGGTATCTGCATATGCTGGGAGCCAACTTAAATTATGGCTGGAGCTCCACCTGTGCAGGTTGTCCATGCCCCTAGCTCCCAGCATTATTCAAGGGTCAACTATAGTTATACAAGAGTCCTTTTGCTAAAGAAAATTCATCCAGAGTTGGGACCAGAGAGTTAGTTGCTTTATTCTAGCTAATGAGCTGGTTGGTCATTATGGATGGTGTTTTGTTCTCGTGTTTTTGATTAGCAACCCGTATGCTAAAGTTGTCTAAATCTCAGTCTCCCCATGTGTCAAGCAAGGGTATTAAAGTCTGCC
The DNA here is from genome assembly GCA_004026665.1 of Murina feae. Taxonomy (NCBI): domain Eukaryota; kingdom Metazoa; phylum Chordata; class Mammalia; order Chiroptera; family Vespertilionidae; genus Murina; species Murina feae. The sequence goes on from PVJC01030926.1 coordinate 14,087, forward strand.
CTACTTACAAAAATTAAAATGATAATTTACCACACCAAGGCAAGGTGGTGACATTTTGCATGGTGAACATTCAGTCCAATGTCAGCATTGTGACATCACTTACAGGATTCATTTCAGTTACGGACGCTTAAAATCTGAACTATTAAGACCTGTGAGGCGTTTGTCACAATCAGAAATATTGCACAATCAGAAAGTTGTCACCTTCTACTTGGAGCTGGTACTTTCCGCTGGCTTTGAAAGGCAAGAGAGATCGCTTTTACTGTAATTATACAGAGCTGTTGGTTCAGCCTCAAACAGATAAACATGCGTACACAGCGCCACAGCAGCAATGCTGAGATAATTAAAGAGATTCCAATGGGTTTCAGAATTTGATAGGGGTCCGCTTCACTTACAGCAGCTCTATTGTACTATTGTACTTCTGGCACTTTAAAACATGTGTTGATGTACTCCTAAACCATGAACAGAGACAAACAACAACAAAGAAACCGCCCTTGCTAATCTCTGACACACGGTCTTCATGTTACTTTGCAACTTTCTTGCTGAGAATCACTTCCCAGGGTGGGAACGATTCTTAGTCATTACTCTCCAGTCGAGGCTGAAGAATTCCAGATCACAGGTTGCATATCTGCGTTGCGAATTTGCAATCTGTAATAGAATAGAGCTTCCTTGGATTAAAAAGAAAGAGGGGGAGAGAGAGTGGCGATTTAAATTTGCCTGGTGGCAACATTTTTCTGCACAGATGTGCCTTCTACTGTAATGGAATATAATAATGATAATGATTTTGGCTGTGGCATGAATTCATGCACGGAAGTGCACAGTAGCTCTTACGACTAACGCTGTTCTATATTCTCCTGCCCTTTGTTCGGCTCCTCCTTCTGTATTAAATTCCTTTTCAGTTAGAAAATCTATCTCAGAACTGATATGGAGATCTTTCTAAGCAAGAAGAAATGTGTGCAGTGTTAAATTTTAGAAAGATGAACTGAGCAAACCATGCCAGTTTTCATTAATCCTGCAAACCTTTCAGCGTGCCACTCTCTCCCAGGAAGGAAATATTTCTACAGTCCCCTAAGTGCTTTCTGATGTATAAATGCACCTCTGAAAAAAAACACCTGAATAACCTCAGCCACATTTGCCGTATTATAGTATCAGGATGTTCACTGAAAGGGCTTAAAAGACTTGATTATCAGAGATGGGACTTTTGTGGTTAATGAGAGCTCCTAAGAATCAACATCTTTGGCTTTTCAAGGAGAGAGCTGGCTTCCATTTCTACATCACTGTCAGGTTAAGAAAATGCACCTGAATATACAAAATTGTTTGGAAATTCACACACAAAAAAGAGGCCCCTAGAGTGAAAATAAATGAATCGTATTGATAATGGCCATGAAGTAATTTCTCCCAATGTATACAGTACCTAAAACCTGCTAGCACTGAAAAGTATACTTCAGTTCTAATTGCTGGGGAGCCTGCTGGTTACACACAGACAAAACTTCTGCCCCAAAGTTAGAATGAACATGTACATTGTACCAATCCGGGCTGCCAGAGTTTACAGAAGAAACACACACTTTTGTCTTTGTCATGGAAAGGCTTCTCCTTACAATTGCACAACTGGGGAAACTGAGTTGTAAGGTGGAGGATTTGAAAAAAGCATCTGAGAGGTGATTCTCAATTGTGGAATTCACTCGGTACTCAAATCTAATCAATATATACTATAGCCTTTCAAATTATGATCCTTACATCTCTACTCGACGCTGGAACAGGTAACCGAAGAATTCAAAAGTATTTAATATTGTGGTAGAGTTTTACAGATTTTAAAAAGCACTTTCCCATAAACTAGTATAGTGGGAAAATTATTGACATTGAATGGTCTATCATCTCTTCATTTATTTTTCCTTGTCTTTGAATTCAAGCAGTGTTGTTTTAGGGCTTTTGCTATGGCTAAGAGGCGAAGCTGCCGTTTCCTCCAGCATTTGATAAAAAACGGGAGTTTATTGAGAAGACTATGGCATGTTACTGAAAGGGCAGAAGCCTCAGAGCACCCTTGTGGTGTGGGGAGATTGAAGAGAATGAAAGTGGCTCTGATTTCGCTGGGTCCCTGGGTCTGGCTCCTCGGCATTACCCATATCCCCAAAACATACCTCAAGTCTGGAGAGTGAGGATGTAAGGGGTTCAGAGGAGTGGCTGAGTGGTGCACTTAAAGAAGCTTCAACCTCACACAAATCACAGCCCAAAGTCACAGACACTTGGGGCCAGAGGACACTTGCAGAATGAGATAGTGACTGTCCTGGCTTCCAACAGTGAGTAGGAATGGTCTATTATTGCTGCACTTGATTTTCACTTCTAGTTAAAGGTCAAGCAAAAGCAAGAACCCGGATGTTCTCATGCCCCGTTCAGATTCCTTTCTGTGGCCAGGCTCCAACCTCAACTTTTCGGTTGAGGCAAATTCTAATTTCTAACTTCACATCAGCTGCCCAAAGAATTTACCTCTGGAAATCCCGTTGCTAAAGCTATTCCTCACTAGTAGGACTATGGAAGAAATTATGTTTTTATGACCGATTTCCAAGAGACCCTGAATGAATGAAAAGCTTGCCTAAGCAAAGGACGTTTTTAGTTGTTTCAAAGCATCCCATCACCTATGTTCAAAACAGTTGCTCCAGAGGTTTCCTGGTTTCAAGGGTATTAAGAATAGAATAAGAAGGAGTCTATGATTTATTATTGCAATTTCAAATATATATCCATTGATAAGGCTGCATAAGTTAAGTAGAAGACTGCATTTCTATGCTTTAGAAAGAGATCATCACAAAATAATAACTCCAATTGTTTCACGCTGCTTAGAGCCTTTCTTAACATGTTTTAGATTACTAGAAAAAATAATTACATAATTAACATGGTTTTCTGAATGAAATAATACTTTTGGTTTCCCCCTAATCTGGGAACCTGCATGTCAATTTCACAGAGGTATGATTTACATACAATGAAATTCACTAATTTTAATTGTATAATGTCATTAGTTTTGGTATATAAGACTATAAGACTTATAGTGTTGTAAGTACCAATACAGTGACAATCAAGGACATTTCTGCCACCTACAAAAAAATTCCTCTTGTTCCTTTGCTGTCAGTCTCCTCTTTCAGCCATGGCTTTTGCAACCAGTGATTCTTTTCCTTACCCTTATTTAACTTTTACTTTGATAAGAACACTTAACAGAGATACATTCTCAACACCCTTTTGTGTATAATGCAGTATCGCAAACTGTGAGCATGATGCCGTGCAGCAGATCTCTTACTTATCTTACCTGACACCTGTCTGCAATGGGAGTAATTAGCAGCTCCCATTTCCCCCTCCTCCAAGCCCCTAGCAACCACTACTGTAGCTTCTATGAGTCTGACTCTTTTTGATATTTCATGTAAGTGGAGTTTTGCAGTATATTTTATTCTGTGAAATCACCTAACATAGTATCTTCAAGGACCATCCATGCTGTCGCACACAGCAGGATTTCCTTTTATTAAAGCTGGATAATATCCTAGTGCATGTATGTACCACCTTTTCTTGATCTATTCATCTGTTGATGGGCATGTACACTGTTTCTCCTGGTGGTTATTCTGATGAGTGCTTCAGTGAATATGACAGTGCTAATATCTCTTGAGACCCTGATTTCCATGCTTCTGGATAAATATGCAAAAGTGGGATTTATGAAGCATATGGTAGAAAATAAATATTAGAGTAGAAAAAAATATAGAGATATGAAAAATCACATAATCATGTCAACAGATGCAGAAAATTGTTTAATAAAATTTAACATCCTTTTATGATAAAAACTCTCAACAAACTAAAAATAGAGGAAAATTACTTCAATATAATAAAAATCATATGGAAAAAGCTTACAGCTACTATTGTACTTAAAATGAAAACTTGAAAGCCTTTCTTCTATTGGTCTATTCTCAGGAATATTGAAAGGATGCCCACTGTTGTCACCTCAATAGTACTTAAAAGCCCTAACCAGATATATATTAACATACAAAAGTCCTTTGCCTTCTACATACTAAAATCAAACAAAAAAAAGATAAAGTAAAATATTACTAAATAATCATCAAAGTACATACATAAAAAATAGGAAAAAAATATCAAACAATGGCTGAGACAAATAAAATACCAATAGCAAAGTAGTAGACTTAAACCCAGATACATCTATTATTATATTAAATGCAAATTATTTAAGTACTAGAGGCCCAATGTACAAAATTCATGCAAGAGTAGGGTTTTCTTCCCTTGGCTGCTGGTACTGGCTTCCCTCTGGCAAAGGGACCCAGGCTTCCCTTGCAGTCCTGGCATGGTCCAGAAGCACATCCGGTCTAATTAGCATATTACTCTTTTATTATTATAGATGCTAAGTAAAAGTGTGGATACTCTAAGAATAGAGTTCTTAAAAGCAAGGAATAACTTTACAATGTCTCCAAGAAATTCACTTTAAATGTAAAGATGGAAGAACATAAAACAGTTGGAGTGACTATATTAATATCAAAGTATTTCTGACAAATAATATTACCAGAGATAAAGATGAAAATTAATGATGACTAACATTATATATAAAACTAAAACAACTCTAGTTACTTAATGACATTTGTAAAACTCTCTTAATAAGTGTGGAGTATATGCTCATTTCAACAGAAATATTCACCAAGATTGACAATAATCTCCATCATAAAACAAGTCTCAAAATTTAAAATCAATGGTTAAAACACAACTTTTGTTCAACATCATACTGAAAGTCCCAGACAGTAAAAGGCAAGAAGAAAGCAATAAAATAAAATAGGTAAAATAAAATGATGGAAATTGGAAAGGAAGAAGTAAAACCATATTTATCTGTATATGACACATCTTATGTCAAAAAAGTCCAATGAATTTACACAAAGCTAAAAAAAAAGGCAGTTTAGTACTATTATAGGGCATAAGATAATATGAAAAGTAATTACATCTCTGTATATGGTCAGCAATTTTATTTTGAAAACATTTTAAGGCATCGATAATCTTAAAACATACAGGGACAATTTTACAAATGATTTGCAACACCTACATACTGAAAAGAACAAAATATTGATCAGAAAAAAATAATAGGGGGATATGCCATTTTCATGCATGAGAAGACTCACTTGTGTTAAAATGGAAATACTCCTCAAAGTGACCTGCACATTCACAGCCCCCCCGTTCAAAATATATGCATGTTTCTCTGGAGAAATTGATGATCAAATTGTAAAAGTTATGTGAAATGCAAAAACACAGATTAATGAGAAAACTTTTGAAAAATAAGAACAAAGTTGAAGAACTTACATATAAATTTACATTAATAAAGAATATATGTTATTTAACTTTAAAGAATATATATAGCTCAATGAGACCAAATAGAGAGCCCAGAAATAGATCTGCACATGAATGGTGAATTAAATTTCAATATGCCAGTGTTAACTAATGAGAAAAGATATGGGGAAAAAAAGTACCTTGACGCTCACCTTGTACCATATAGGAAATTAAACTCAAATGTATCAAAGACCTACACATAAAAGAAAAATTATACTATTTTTAGAAGAAAACGTGGAAGAAGTCTTTATGTTCTTGGGGTAGGCAAATATTTCTTAGTTCAAAAAAGGCATTAATCATAAAACAAAGAGATTATAAGTTGGGTTTTATTTAAGTTTAAATAATCTGGTTTTCAAAATTTCTCCTTAAGAAAACAAAAAAACAAGTCACAGAGGGAAATAAACTATTTCTAGTGCATATATAAAAGGGACATAATAAAGGAACTTTATAAAGAAATTTTACAATTCAATGATGAAAAGAAAAATGACCCATTTTTTAAAATGGCAAACGATTTTAACATGGACTTCACAAGAGAAGGTATACAAATGACCACATAAAAGGACTCACCTACTTCAGCCTTTATTCTCTAGTTACTCATGAAAACACAAATTAAAACTGCAGTGAGATACGAGCACCCCTCTACTAGAATGGCTAAAATTAAGACTTGCAAACATACCGAGTATTAGTTAGGATGTGGATCGACTAGAATAGAATACTGTACTGACGAAAGTGTAAAATGTACAACCATTTCATTTTGGCAGCTTCTTGTAAAGTTAAATATATACTTAACATATTGACTCAGCAATTCTATTCCTAAGTATTTATGGAGAAATGAAAAAATGTCACCACATGAATGTTCACAAAACCTTTAGTTAAAATACTAAAAACTAGAAATCTCTTAAATATCCTTAAACAACTGGTGGTTAAAAATATTGTGGTATATGCTCTTAAAGGAATACTAAACAGTACAAAAAGCAATAAACAACAGAGAAAAACTCCTGTGATCATAAGACTCCATGTGTTAAAACTCTCTTGTATTATGAATAACTAGGGGCCCGGTGCACAAACATTTGTGCACTCGGGGTGGAAGGAGTCTCTCAGCCCGGCCTGTGCCCTCTCACAGTCTGGGACCCCTCAGTGGATGTCCTATGATGGCCCCAGTCTGCCAGGCGCCTTCTGTGTGTGTGTGTGTGTGTGTGTGTGTGGCCACTGGGGACCTGCCCCCAGCCGCATCAGAGGCTCGGAGCAGTCCTCCTGTGTGTCTCTACACCGTGGAGGCTTGGAGCAGGCACCCCCTCTATGATGATCTCTCAGACTCTTGCCCTCCCCTGCATGTTGTTCTCTTTTTTGAGCTGTGGCCAGGGCTGGGTGCGGCCTGCCTCCCAAGCTTGCCTACTGCCCATCTTCCTCCAGCCACCAGAAAGCAGGGAAAACCCCGCCTCGTGGTCAGGCCAGCCTTTTCCTG
>PVJC01030927.1:0-20918 GCA_004026665.1 Murina feae
GAAGAGTGGTTTTGCAAGGAATGTTAGGCCATTAAACCAAACAAAGCCCTGTCCTGCAGTAGAGCAGGGGGCTTTGTTCTGAGCCCAAACCTAAGCACACCTGGGGGGAGGGAGTGTATTTGCAAATCAATGAACTCGAGGGGCAGTTATAAAGCAAGGTTCTTGTTTGTTACTGGCACCCTGGATTTGGGATTTCGGACACCCCAGTGTCCATGCGTGTTATTAAAACTGTGATTTCTCCACCTCTTCAAAGCGTCGCTTAGTTTTTTTTGGTCTTTCTACAACACTCAGGCTCTTTTCTGCATTTTGTTTTTGGAAGTGCTGGTCTCCCCCACAGTAAAACAAAACAGAAAAAGATTTTCCTTAGTCTTCCCATTGTTTTTCTTGCTCTTCTGCCCTCTCCTGGGCCCACACTTAGGACCCTCCTGACCACTCAAAAGAGATCCCACCTGCACCTCCTCCCACTCTTCCGCCTCCCTCAGCATCCTGGGTCCCTCCCCACTTCACCACTCAGGCACCCCAGAATATATATGCATTAGCCTCACCCATGGCCCTTGCTTCCCACTAAACTGATTGCAGCCCATGGCACTCTGTAAACTGCACCTTGACTCCTCCACCTCTGGGAAGTTGGGAAATAGCCTCCTACTCCTGAGGCTGAGGCTGGCTTTCTTACACATGCCAAGACTGGGCGAGGGAGAGGTGGAATAGCTGGCACAATGCCTGCAGGCCTCAGGAGAGCAGTCCGGGACCTGCTGGACAGTTTCACGTGTGTTGGTGCTGGAGCCACTGAGCTGGAGGCTCACAGGATAGTCCTGGCTCCGGAGGGCACAGGTGACTGGCCCCCTGATGGCAGGGACTTCACAGCCTGGGCCTGGGCTCCCCAGCTTCCCCTCTCAAGGTTCCTCTGGCTGTGGCCTGGGTGGTGGAGAGTCTGGGGCTCTAACCACCTGCAAATGTGCTGCCCAGAGCTACTGACTCAGCCTCCCTGGAGTTTGGTCTTACAACTGTCAAATGAGGAGTCTGGGTCAGGTGACCTCCATGGGACCTGCATTGTTAGGTCAGTGTAACTCCAACCTCTGGCACCTCTGAGACCTTGGCCAGCCCACAGCTTCCAGCTAGGACCCCTGGGGAGCAGAGCCTGTTCCCTGGATAGTTCCTAGCTGGCCACAGAGTCCTCTGCCCACCAGCATGTCCCCATGTATGAGGCAGAATAGTGAGGGAAGTTTCAGCTTGCAGAACTTCACAGGTTTGGGTCCATGCCTCCTCTGTCCTGAGCCATATGCCAGGCCTAGGGATGGAGGATCCTTCCCCACATCTCCTCAGTGCCTGCACCTTCTCCGTTTGATCAGGACTTTGCTGGTTTTAATGCAGAAAGCCTGTCAGGGTGTGCTGCCAATGGGTCTCCCAGAAGAAAGGACCTTGGGTTGGGCTGTCTGTCACTCATGGTCCTGACAATGGGAACCATGGAGAAATAGTTTTTATCATGGCATAGCCTGGGCTGGGCTAAGTGGGCCTGGGCTGGGCTGGGCTAGGTGGGCCTGGGCTGGGGTTAAGACTTGGAAACTTCGAACTGAAATGGACTTTGGCAGGGTCCAGTGTTAACTGCACATGCATGCTCAAGGCTCTACAAGCCATTTCTTGCTGATATTTGTTCATATAAAAACATTTAAACCTGTGAAGAATTTTTGTGAGTTTATTTGAGCCAACTGTTTACAATAGCTGGGAATCAGACTCTCAATGGATTTGGATAAAGCTCCAGAGAATGGCAGATTTTCACTTTGTTTTATACATTACAATCCAAGGAAGATGTAAATGGGTTCCATGAAATCCATTGGTGATAGGTTAGGAAGGCAGGAGAAAGTAACATGGAGAAACCTCTGGGATTGGATAAAAAGTAAAATGATAGACTATATATTAGGTAGATCTGTTACACCTCTCAATCTCTAGTGCAGGACAGTGTCAAACAACTTCTGACTAATTAGGTCAGGCAAAGACTCAAAGTCTCCAGAAACTGCCTCTGACTACTGAGTGAGAGGAATCTATCTTATATTGCCCTCAGGCAATCATACTCATGTGTGGCAAGAGTTTTTTTCAACAGGGTGAGGCATTTGTTTTTGCCTAGCGGTTAATTATGCTCAGTCTCTTAATGGGCCTCAGCAACTTTGCACCTTGGGGCAAGTTATTTTTCAATAGGGTGGGTCAACTGTCTTCCCCCCAGGCAAAGCCGCCTGTATAGAAAATGTCTATGTGAGAAAGATGACTCAGCAGTGTGAGGGAATGACTCAGCACATGAAACCAGGGTATCTGCCTTCTGAGCTCTAACCACAATCCTGAGCCCCAATCCTGGTTTCTGTTTGCACAGTCCACTCTGCCCTCTCTCTGGCGGAGCACAAGGTGGGTGGTCCACAGGGAATTTTGTGCATCAGCCTTTAGGAGGAGGGTGCCTGAATTTCTAACTATCTTTCCCTGGCAGACAGCAACCCTACTACTTTTCACAGGCAGATGTTATGTGGGTAGCCTTCTCAGTTGTGGTGATCTCTGCTGTGGGTTCCAGCTTGGAGATTAGACCCCAGAGTTCTCAGTGGCAACCCCTGTCCGCTGAGATATCTCTCTGGAACTTCAGTTGCTGTCTGAGGGAGCCTGGCTAGCCCTTTTCCACCTCCACCCCTCCTACCAGTCTCTATGTGGTCTTCACTTTTGGTCCCCAGTTATCAGGGTCTCTCCATCGAGTCTTCCACTGATTATTTATGAAGTTTTTCTTTATTTCAGTTGTAATTTCAGTTTGTTCCTGGGAGCATGTCCGAGCAGCATTCACTTACTCTGCCGCCATTTGTAATCTCAACACATACCATCTTTTACTTAGGTGAGTTTAGAATAGTTAACAGTCAACTATGAGTAGGAAAACAATAAAAATGGAGGAATTTGTGGTCTCCTTCCTGGGACCCAGGCGAATTTGGTTGTGCCTTGAGGGGTCTGGGAAAAAAGAAGTTACAAATTACCCTGACATTTCACAGGTATGTTATCTTAGATGCAAAAAACTATAGGCTCACTTTGTCAGGGAAGATACTAGCCTATGACCTACTATAAATTGCTTTTTGTTAAAGTTTTAATTTCAGGTCATCCTTTGTGGTTACTTTGGGTCTTTGATTTTGCAAGACTTGTCAGTCTTGCAGGCCTTCCCTGAGCTTATCAGGTTAGCATGTGGCCCCTTCCCGCCCCCCCCCCCCACATTATACTGTTCCTGGGGCCATGCAAAGATTGGCCACTCCTTATACAATAATCCTAATAGGTCAAAACTGGTGGTGGGAAGTAGCAGAAGAGAGGAAACCCCAGCCCTGAAGAGGGATTGGGGTGGCCCTGGGCAGTATATGATGATATGATCCGTGTGTGTGTGTGTGTGTGTGTGTGTCTGTGTATTTTATGTGTCTGTTTTGGTTGGTATGCATTTTGTGTGCTTGTCTGTGTGCTTTGTGTATACAGATGTGTCTTGTGAAGGACTTGAAGAGCCTGAGGAAAGAGGAGGATGTGAGGGTCTGGGAAAGGTTCTACAGAATCCCTTCTCTAACCCTGAAGGCAGAGCTGGTGGAAACTATGGCAGTTTCCACATATAGGGCCCCATTGCTTTTACTAGTAGCTGCTCCCTTCAGGGCCAATGTCAGGGAAATTCTCACACAGAGTACCATACTTCTTTCTCATAAAAAATCCTCATCTTTTGAGGCTGCCACACTAATTGTCCCCCTCTACACACACACACACACACACACACACACACACACACACACACACACAGGCTCAATGCTTTACCCTGGCTGGCATGGTCATAAATTACTGGAAAGAATTAATCAGGCAGTCATATATAAGAAATACAGGCCTGTAGTAATGTGTGTGTGTGTGTGTGTGTGTGTGTGTGTGTGTGTGTGTGTGGTCATTTTATACATGGGCTTCTGAATCTGAAGTCATTCTTTCAGGACTGCTTCCCCAGGCCCTCTTTAACATTATGGGTCTTGGGGCATGAGTGTGAGTGGAACAGACATGCCATACGTGTAAACAGTTAGATGTAGCACACCCAACTAGCAAATGGTTAAATTAAAAATGCCTTCTCCTCTTGCCATGACAAACAATCCCTTTTAAGGATGTGGAAGTCCAGGTTCAAATTTAGAATCCTTGAATACCTGGATTCTGTCTGGGCTCATGCAGGATAGGGAGAACCAGCTGTGGTTCCCTTCTCTCCAACTCCCTAGCCCATCCCCTCCTACACCTGGCCTGTGGCAGCCATGTGAACACTCCTCTCCTGAGGTGAGCCCAGCAATGGGGTGGGTCTGACCTCAGGGACAGAGGCTGTGCCGCCTCAGGGCATCTTGAAGTCAAAGTCTAGAAGGGAGCTTGTGGGCCCAGGTGGGCACATTATCTCAGCTCTGTGAGCTTCTCCCCCTGCCCCAAAGTGCTTGTGTTGAAGCCCCAATCCCCAGAGGAGATAGGGCCTTTAGGAAGGTAATTATGGTTAAAGGAGGTCATGAGGGTGGGATCCTGATCCCATAAGACTGGTGTCCTTGTAAGAAGAGGAACAGATATGAGCTCTCTCCTCAAGCACACAGAGAAGAGGCCATGTGAGGACACAACAAGAAGTGACTATCTGTAAGCCTGAAAGGAATCTACCCCAGAAACTGACCAACCCAGATGGCACCTTGATCTTGGACTATGAGGCTCTATTGTTTGAGCCCTGCAGTCTATGGTATTCTGTTATGACAGTCCTAGCAGTCTAATAGGAAACTAAATCAGCGAAGGCGTACTCTTAAACAGAACACATCCAAGAGCAAGCACAGCATGTGCTCATAGAGCCTGTCACTCAGGTATTTGTGGGAGGCATTTAGGAGAGCCTGGGAGGGGAGAAGAGAAAGGCACTGGGCAGGAGCCCACAGCCTGGGCTCTAAGCTGGCTTCTATCATGACTTAATGAACTCTGCTCTCACTGGAACCCAGCTGAGTTTATATTTTTCTCCTCTACATAATGGAACTGATGATATATGTCCTGCTTAATTGCAGAGCAGGTGGGAAGACCAAGTAAAATCAAACAATGAGAAGGCTGTGAAAGTTGCATAGAGTGAGGCAGATGTAAAGGTTGTTTCTCTGCCAGTTCATGTTCACCCAGTCAAAGCAGGTTTGCTCTGTTCTCCTATGCCCATCCAAACCTTGAGCACCCAAGACTGAGTACAGTAGTTCTGCCTTCAAGGTATGCATGATCTAGATGGATGTAGACACTAAAGACCAGCTATCTCTTTTATTTGACAAAAGAGCACAAATGTGGAAGATTTTTAGAGGTTTCTATAATTACAACCATTTACAGATAGATGTTTGCTGCCTAGAAGGAACTGATGTAGTAGATGTATACATTTCCTATCTACTATCGGCATTTGCTTTAATCATGCCTTTTTATTTTCTGATGTTTTGACATCTGACCTTGCTGACCCAATAGTTAAAAGCTTTTCTGATTGGTGATGATATTAATGACTGTGGCTTTGAAATTATTGAATAATAAAATACATTATTTGAAAAATCTACATTATTCAGTAAGCCAATATTTCTGAGTGACACAAAACATGATGCTACATAATCATACATGGGTAAAAGATCCAGTTAAAGTACCAATAGACTGGGAGTGTTGGCCCAGAGATCCAAGGGTTGTGGGTTCAATTCCCTATCAAGGCCATGTAAATGGTTTGTAGATTTGATCCCCAGCCCCAGCCAGGGCATGTGTTGGCAGCAATCAATCAATGTGTCTTTATCATGTGGATTTCTCTCTCTCTCTCTCTCTCTCCCTCCTTATCCCCCTTCTCCCCTTCTTCTTTTCCTTCCACTCTCTCTAAGCATCAGTAGAAAAAAAGGAAAAAAATATCCTCAGGTGAGAATTAACCAAACAAACAATCTGTCTTCTTGAGTTTTGATGAAGTATCAAAAGAGTATCCACAATTATCTGAAAGACTAGTCATACGCTCCCATCTTTTCCCACCATGTAATTGCGTGAGGCTGGGTTTTCTGCATTTATATCAACCCAAACAACGGATGGCAGCAGGTTCGTATAGCAGCAGACCTGAGAATCGTCTTCTGGTAAGTTGGGGGAAATTTGCAAAACTGCAAGACAGTGCCATTCTCACTAAATTTTCTTTTTTATTTTGGAAAATTTAATTGTTTTTCATAAAGAGTGTTATTTACATTAGGGTTTGCTATTGTTATTTTCAAGTGAATTGATATTTTCAGAATTAGAAAATCGAATAAATATTAATAGCCATAAGCCACATAAACAAAAGTTTTCCTTGGCCCCAGTAATTTTTAGGCCTGCAGAGGTGTCCCGAGGCTGGTAGTTTGAGCAGGTCTGCTCTGCTGGAGAGCCGGGGGGAGTGACAACTTCTGTCAGGTGCCAATTTCCATTCGATCAGCTGAGGCGGAAGAGGACAGTCTGGGTGAAGTCATGGTCACCAGGACCCATTCGGCGGGTCCTGGGCGGGCAGCTGGGCCTCAGGAGGAGTGGTAGGAACAGCAGGCACCATGACCAAATGAGCAGCATCTTGACCAATATCTTTTATTTTTTTTTAAATATATATTTTTTATTTCAAGAAAGAAAGGGAGAGAGAGACATCAGTGATGAGAGAGAATCATTGACTGGCTGCCTTCTACTAGTACATGGCCCCCACTGGGCATCAAGCCCACGACTCTGACATGTGCCCTAACCAGGAAGCGAACCTCAACCTCCTGGTTCATAGGTCAACACTCAATCGCTGAGCCCTGCTGGCCAGGCCTGACCGATCTCCTTCAGATGCCAACTGTCTCTGTGAGACTGGAGCTCTCTGTGCTACCCTGGTCCTGTCCCTGCCACCTGTCAAACTCAAAGCCAGGCTGCCTTAGAGCTGCACTTCGAACATGGATGTGTCCTCACCATGAGAGTGCGAGTTCCTCGAGGATCATATTTGTGCCCCAAGCAGGAATAAAAGGACAAAGAAACACACATGGCCACTGCCCTCACAGAGTTTACAGTCTGCTGAGGAAACTGAAGCATAGTATTGAACACATAATTGTGTAATTGCGAACTGTGAAGAAAGGGGTAACATGAGGGACCAAAACAAAAGAATCAAATTTGGATTAGAGTCAGGGAGGCCTCTGATGATGTGAATTCTTTAAGCTAAGACCTGAGGGACAGTCAGTTAGCCAGGTGAGGAATGCACACTGCACACCTGGCTCAGAGTCCTCTTGTAGGCACGAGGGGCACCACAGGCCTGAGGACTGGGGATACTGGGCTGTGTCAGTTGAAGAGGAATGACAGGGCAATGTGGCCTGGGAGGGTGTCTGGGGTCTTAGAGGACTTGTAAGAGATTGGGACATTTGTCCTTTTTCTTGGTGCAAGAGAAACATTTTAAGCAGGGAATGATGTGAGCAGGTTTGGTTTTGGATTGTTCATTTTAGTTCCTGGTGGAGGGGGGAGGGGTAGGCTGCAAGGGGACAAGTGTGGGAGCGGAGACTAGACTGAGTCCACTTGAGAGATGATAGTTTTGCTTGAACTATCAGAGGAATCAAAGGGATAGAAGATCTCTCCTTTATTGCCATGAACCTGCATATATAAATGCATTGAGATACATTTTGGCGACAGGATATTCTGGGCTTGGTGAAAGAATGGATGAAGGGGAGAGGAGAGGAGGGAGAAGAAGGTGCCCAAGACATATCCTGGGCTTCTAGCTTGAATAGCTGGAGAATGGGAATGTCATTCTTAAGGCAGAAAGATGGTTGGGAGAGGAGATTGAGGGAAGTGCAAGTATTCTGACTTGGACCTACTGCACATGAGGTGCCAGCAAGCAGCCTGAGCAGGGGCTGGAAGTCCAACTCTGGCTGAATGTCTGGAAGGGAGTGGGCGCTGCTTGAGTGGACTCTGGTAGTTTATCCCCGCTGTGGGACCATGTGACTGCCTCATCATGGACTCAGAGTTTCTCCAGGAGCGACTCCAGAGCCACAATGGGGAAGGCTTCGGGAAGGGGCTGCCAGTTGAGGCTGGTCTCACCTCCGTCCCTCTAGCCTGACCACATGCCTCTTAGAGGCTCTGGGTGTCCTGGAGGATGACCTCTGAGGCCCAGAGGGGAGAAGGTTTAGGCCCACTAAACCATGCCACAATAAGGCTGAAGATAAAGGGCTCAGCATCCCTGGGTCTGCTCAGAAGTGAGGAGACACCCCAGTCTTCTGTGGCATATCAGCCTTTGTGTTTCTCAGAATCCCAGCTAAAGCCTCAGTATTGCTGCCCACAGACCTCCAGCCAGAAGCACTGGGAGGCAGGTAAGTCTGCCGCTCTGGCTGAGTGGCTGAGACCAACAGGACAAGAGAGAGCTGGCAAAACAGCCAAGTAAAATTAGTTTTCTTTCGAGACTATGGGCCTAGTTCCAAGGACAGTAATCAAGTATCTGGAGGAGCGAAAATTTGTCCTGGGCCAGGGTTGTGGTGAAAAGTCCCCACTGGTGGAGGGTACTGCAACCCTTTCTACATGTTGCTTCCTCTGGGTGAGGGGTGCTTAGCTCAGGCTGGTGGTTACAACCCCAAACCCACATCAGCCCCAAAGAAAAGGCAAAGCTATGCACATGTGTGTGTGCGTGTGCATGTGTGTGTATGTGTGTGTGTGTGTTGGGGTTCTGAGGAGATTTGGAGTGTGGCATGGAGGGATTTTCAGTTGAAACAGAGATGCTGGTCTGGGGCACTTTGAAGTCTTTAATGGAAATCTTTTATGTGTAAATAGGCCATATTTGTGTCGACAGACCCAGCCTAGTGCCATTGTACTGTGCCCTGCTTTGTGGGGAGAAGGTAGAGGAGCTCACGGGGCCCAGGTGGGGAGGAGGAGGAGGCTTCATAGGGCCAGCAGCAGAGAAGGCTGGAATTTCTCTGGGAGCTTGTTGAGAAAGAGGAGCATCCGAGGAGTAAAAGGGAGAGAAGGATTGGACAGAATGGGGGATAAGGGCTGACAAATGAGAGCAGAGAGAGAGGGATGAAGGATTCGAATGGACATCGAAAGGCAGAGGCAGATGGGTGCTCTGGCCAGCGGTAAGGGGAACAGACATAATAGTTCCATGTCAGGTCCTTGGAGGGCAGCATGGGAGCTGGAATGGAGACTGCTCTCTGAGCTGGTCATTTTGCTGGCAGGGCCACTCAGCAAACCATGGTTGTATAGACCTTTCTTAGCAACCATCCCCAAATATCTCTGATGTCATGTCAGTTTTCAAACCAATATTTGTAACTTTAAGTCTCACCTTCATCATTCATCCACCTGTCTATGTTCTCATTAACTAATTGAAATACCACATACTGAGTGCATTCAATACGCCAGGCATATACTAGGTACATGGGTGAAAACAATGCAGCCATTCTCAAAGTGTGATCCCAGGACCAGCTAAGTCAGTATCACCTGGCCTGTTAATGATCTCTGACTGCCTAACAAGTCTCCCCAAAACTCAGTGGCCTAAAAAAACCACCATTTAGGACCCCTCATAGTTTCTGTAGATTCTTGACTAAGGTCGATCGTGGAGTAGCAGTCAGGATCCTGGCTGAGGCTGCAGTCACCTGAAGTCCTGGTTGGGCCTCAGGGTCTATTTCTGAGGCAGCCCCGTCACCTGCCGGCAGGTTGCTGCTGGTTGTTGGTGGGAGGCTTCAGCGCCAACCATGAGCATCTCTCCACATGGCTGCTTGACTGTTCTCCCCACACGGTGCCGTCTTCCCACTGAGCGAGCCACCCCAGACAATAAGTGCCAAACTGCCATCTCTTTTCGAACCTAGTCTTGGACGCCACAGACCATCACTTCCACAATACCCCTTTGATCACACAAGCCAACTCTATTTAATGTGGGAGGAAACCCCACTAGGAGTTTAGCAGGAGGCAAGAATCACAAGGGCCGTTTGTGAGATTGGGAACTTACTAGAAATGCCAAGTCTCAACTCCACCCAAGACTTACTGAGTTCGACGGTCTGGGAGGGGTGCCCTGCAGTGGGTGTTTTAATAGCCCTCCCAGTGATTCTGATGCACAAAGTTTGGGACCATTTCGGTGATGTATGCAATAGTCCCTGCTCTCAAGTTACTCATGGCCCAGCCTAAACGAAGAAGCAAGCCTGAGATACTGCTATAGGGAACACCTGGGAGAGGTTGGGTCTGTTTCCTAGCCTGGAGTTTAAGATCTGCTTACCCTGCATTGTCCTGAGCCTTTCTCCCATTCCTTACGCATTTACCTCCCACCTGGGCCCTCTGTGGTATCTGGGCTCTTTCCTGTCCCCATTTCCCCCCATTGTGCCCAGTCTCTCTTCTACGGAATGAGCTGTTCTGGATGCGACAGCTTCCGGCGTGGTGCCTGATGCATGGTGGTTGCTCAGTAGATGTGTCCTTGATTCCATCGCCCTTGTTCTGGAGTGCACGCTTGGAAGAGCCAGGTCCTGTGCCCGTCATCCTGCCAGAGTCCAACCTTTCTTCAGGGCTCCACATTCCTGAAGCCTCTCAGACTTCATCTTCCCTAGTTGCTCCGGAGCTTCTGAGCACTGGCTCATATAGCCTAACCCGATTCCACTGGTGCACTTCGTCCTGTATTTTCCCCCAAGAGTCTCCATTTGTAACAGTCTTTCAGCTCTTATTGTGATATGAAATCGCCTCATTTACTATTGAACCTAAGGTCTAGCCCTTACCTTAAGGTGACCAGATTTTAACATTGGTAAAGCGGGACACCACTGACGGGGGGTGGTGGGTTGGGGGTGGGGTGGGGGATGGGGGGTGGTGTTCTTTTTTATTTTTTTTATTCCTTAAAATATTACAAAGAGTAGTACATATGTCTCCTTTTTCCCCCCTTGACCTTACCCCATCCTTCCCTACCCCGAGGGGGGGGGGGTTCTTGATTAAAAATTTGGTCTATATGGAACAACAAAAATTTTCATAGAACGCAAAAATAGTATTGTAATATATTTTTAAAAAATTTCAACATAAGTACAATTTACAAATATAATAAATTTAAAAAATTATGTATAGTATTATTTTATTCTTTGGCATATTTCTCATTTGAGTGAATTTTTTTAGTAGATTGCTGTCATTGTTTAAAAGGTCATGAAATTTTCCACAAGAATCTGTTAAATTATATTTCACACATAAAATGGCTTTCAAAGTCTCAACACTTAATTGTGATTTTTCTGATGTCCACACTTTATTTACCGTAGAAAAAACGTGTTCAGTCACAGCATTAGTTCCTGGTAAGGACAGCGCGTTATTATTTTAATTTTAATTTTAATCCTATATTTCTTTCTAAATAATAACAATACTAACTTGTATTATTTTTTCCCCTGAATTTGCTATAACATAAGTCGTAAGTGTCACTTTCAAGGCTGTCGCCACTATAAAATATAAATAATACAAGTACTGTCTGCTAAATTCAAGAAAATTTATGTATTTATGAAATAAATAAATAAATTACTTACCTAAATTATCTGAATTGCTGATTTGTAATGACATCACTTTTTTAACTAGCTTACTAGGACGCAGTACAATGTGTATCGTCTGAGAGACAGTTACAAAATGTTTTCGTCATTGCCAATCCCAAAAAATGCCATTGTTCATTAAGTCCAAACAATGGTGGTCGAATTCTAACAACTGATCAACAATGCAAACTTTGATAAGCAGTTCTCAACAATTATTTGTTATTATTAAAGTTTAAGATTATAAAATTAACAAAAATAATATAAAACTCATATCCTGGCTAACTAGCCACATGGCCGCCAAAAATCGTATATTCCCTTCCTGTTCTCCCACCGTTCCCTAGTCTGTTGTGCATTCTTTCCAAAAATTGGGACTTTTTTAAAATGCCGTGGGACGTGGGACAAATTGTTAAAAATCGGGACTGGCTCGCCAAAAGCAGGACGTCTGGTCACCTTACCTTACCCAATAGGCTTAAATCACCAGCCTTCCCACCCAGTGCCCCCGTGACAGACAGCTTTCGAGGTCAGATACATCTAAGTTGGTGTCTTGGCTAATGAGTTCCTACGATGTGCATGGTACCACAGTAGGTCCTAGAGAATGGGAGAGAGTTCCCTTTTCAATGCTGGTACCTGTGGAGCCTTCCCAGCTCAGGGTAGATATCTCATGCAGCCAGATTCCTAGAATGGCCAGTATGCAGCAGGGTAACACTGGACAAGCCCTCTTCACTGAGTTGAGCTTCAGTTTCCTTATCTGCGAAAAGGTGTTCATAGCCACCCACATCTGAAGTGCCATAAATACCTATGTAAAAATGGTTACAGCAGAATTAAGCCATGAGGTTATCAAGGACATGAATGCTAATGCTTAAGAGTTGTCAGTTATTTAACACTTATTTATTTATTTATTTATTTATTTATTTATTTATTTATTTATTTTTTCCCATGCAAAAACATGAGGGTCTTTATTATTCGAGTTAGCTCGGACTCGTCCCATGCTCACCCTCGCAGCAGCACGGCGGGGAGGAAGTGCCTGTTCCAGGGGAACAACGGATTTATAGGGCCAGAAGTAATGGGGTAGGGTAACATGTGTTAACACTTATTTTTTAAATGCTTACTACACATTAGGATCTGGTCCCTGAATATAAAATAGTGAAAGAAGTTCCTTAATTACCACTTTACATTTTGCAAGGTTATCAGGAAGAACAAGGCAGAGCAGAAAGCCCCTATGAGGAAGGGGCCCAGACTGTGGGAGGGCGGAGAGGTGGGCGGGCAGAAATTAGATCCCAATGGGGCCAGTGCATAGGTAGCTCCTTACGTCCTTCAGTTTCCATTTCGTCATTCCCTGAAGGACGCCTGCACAGTCCTCAGCTTCAGGGCAGCCCATGGCTGACCATGGTGTCCCCATGGGCTGGGGCCAGTGAAAGGGTGGTGCAAGACTGACTCAAACCGGCCCATAGGGATGCAGAGGAAATGACCCAGGTCTAAATTAGGCTGACTGCATCCTGCTCCCTGTGCAACCAACCCTGACCCTTCCCTCAACCAATCACACATTACCCCACCCACTACTTCCAGGCTCCCTATAAATTCTTTGTTTTCCTGAAACTCGTGTTCTCTCCCTGCCCTGCCACTGCATCAGTGAGTGTGTGGGACGGAACACGAGCTAGCTCGAATAAAGGCTCTATGTTTTTTTTTTGCATCGGAGTTGGGGCTCACTGGTGGTCTTTGGTGATCACAAAATCTGGGTGTAACATTTGGGGGCTTGCCGGGACCCCTAAAACCCCCGAGGGACCCTGACCCGGAGAGCCGGATTGACCACGGTAGGTGTCTGTCTTGTCTGTCCCTTTGTGTGAGCTCATTTCTGGTAGTGCCCAAAGAGGCCCAGGCAGATGTGCCGAGAAAAGCCACGGGTGGGAAGATATGGAAGATGTTCCACTCTTCCTGGGAGGGATGGGAGGTGCCCCTCCACGAATTGAGACAGAGGGAAGGGACATGCCCCTCCAGGGTCTGAGTCTAGCGGGTCACCCCTGCTATCGTTTTTGCTTGCACAGAGTTGGGAGATTGTTCCTGTGGGCCTTTTGTTTGTCTGTTTCTGTGTTTCTTTGTTTTATTCTGTTCTGGGGCATGGGTGCCAGGAGTGCCCCCATGCCATCTGGGGAGTTGGGCACTGTTTCGTTTATCTGCTCAGCTCCAGTTGGTCTAGTCTACTGAGAGTTAACTGGTCTGTCCGCTGTGGCAGAGTGCTAGCAGCTGGGAGATTTCTTTTTCTCCCCACAGGTCTCAGCCTCCAGGAGGGAGGCATACTATGAACGGTTCTCCGAAACTCCTGCTGTTTTTCTGTGATGTAAATGTAATACACACCAGTGTAAAAGTGTTTCTTTGTTTCTGTTTGTTTGATTAGTTCTTTTCAATCTGGTCCCTCTTTGCAACATGGTAATAGCTCCTCCTCAAACTCAACTGACTTAGAATGTATGTTAAGGAATTTTTGAATTGCTATAAGAAGGAACAGAGTAAGGTTTTGGTAGCAGAAGCAGGCCAGAGGAAGCTATTTACTATGGAAGGAAAACCTGGTGGGCTTTACTAACCACCGGGAAATGCCAGAGGGGTGCCTCAGGCCTGGGTCATAGGAAAAAAAAGTTTAAAGGAATCCAGCCACCCGGCTCAGGCAGGAATGTGGTTAATTTGCATTTTAAATTCCTCAGGCTTGCCAGCTTCTCGAAAGATAAAAGTTTTTATCTAGATTTTCCCTTTGTATCTACAGTATAAAAGTTAAAAATGTGCTGTTTTAATGTTTATTCTCTGAGTTTTGTCTTGTTAAGTCATGTAATAGAAGCAAGTTATCTCTTATATCTGAAAGGGGTTGAGCAGCTGCCCTGCTGGGGCATTGCATGTGGCTTTCATGGGGGCTGCCATCTTGGAAAGGTGGGAGATGCTCCTCCCTCTAAATTTGCCAATCACAAAAATGTTGGCTTACTGAACTAGAATGGGATATTTTTAATTTGCCTGCTCTTAGTTTTTATTACAGAAGGTTTATTGTACTTTGTTGAATGTATATTTTCTTGAAAGTAAGAGTGTACTTAAAGTGTGCTGATAAATGTCAATCTAAGAAATGCTGGCTGTTTACTTTTGGCTAAGGTTAACCATGTGTCATGTGTAGTAGCAGAAGATTTAGCTGTTAGAAGTGGCCACAGTGCCAATGTTATACTTCACTATGTAAATATAGTAATCTTAATTTTCTGACAGATTTGAATTCAGTAGTCAAAAGGGCAGGTGCCCAACTGGGCAAAGAATACCATCAGATTTTTGTCTCTATTGAGAGACAGTTGGAAGTCTGTATACTGTCTTGCCGACCCGTGTGGCCATGCCCATGTTAGGGGTGGCACAAACCTCAACTGTAGGAACAATTAAGCCTTGAGCCTAAGAGTTCTAACTAACTGAAAAGTATGGCTTTGGTGTAATGGAGAAAGATAAAGAAAAATGTTAAAAGTTGAATGGATGATAGGACAGTAAGCTGGGACAAGTAGAATAGGGAACCTGAGCAGAAATTTTGTCTTCCCTAAACCAAGGACACTTGGGAATGGAACTGGTTGGTTGTGCTGAAGGAGTTTGGTGCCTGTTGCTGCTGGTGGAGAGGGGGCTGATGTCCCCTTCCGGTGCATGGCCTTGGGAGAGGCCTGGTCGCTGATCTGCCATGGGAACTGACAGATGGCTCAGCACAGCTTTGCCTGGGTGGAGAGACCTCCCCAATGGTCCTGTTCTTGGCAGTGCTGGGGAAGGAAGAATGGAGACTTTATACCCCCAAGTCAAAGAGAACATAAATTAAAGAAAGAATTCTTGCTGTCCTCCAGGCCTGGCTAAAGACCACACCCTGGTGCTAATCAATTTAAAGCCTGGAACACAGCCTGTTAAAATCTGCCAGTCAAGGGAAATAAAGACTAGGGACAAAGGAAGCAGGCGGTATGTGCCATTCTCGGCCCTAGTGCCTGGCAATAGATTCGGGAATTCCTGAGAGCAGTAGGATTCTTTCGATTTTGAATCCCAGGGTTTTCAGAACTGAGGGACTGGCTGAGATCCCTTTGGGTTGGGTGGACCAGAGTCTGCATATAAACTTGCAGACTTCACTTTGCTAGGCAGAGGTATGCCTGCCTCTTCATAAGACACAGCTCCAGAGATACTTGACCCTGTTGTATTCAGTTAGAGTGCCGGATATCAAATGCGTGAGTCATCCAATTATACTGGGGCCCCTGCCAGCAAGTGAGGGGATCCCAAGGTGGTTGCTGGGCATGGAGGCCACAGGAGCATAGGTTAACTGAACCTCACATTACTCTGTTTGGCCCCAGAGGATAGCTGGTTAGCCAATGACAGGTAAGATTCCTCAAGGAAGGAACGACCTAAGAAAGGCACAGTTGCATAGGGGCCATCAGGAGAGAACTTGGGGGTCAACAGAGGTGGGGCACAGATCCTCACCCCCCTCCAACAATGCATGGGCTTGAATGAGGGAGGTCTCCTGCTCCCATGGCTGCTTCCCGCTTCCCTTGCCCAGCTCAGAGACAGAAACTTGGCCCAGCTCAGATTGGGACAGAGAGCTCGTTGCAGGGCATGGAAACTTCACAGAGGCAAGGGGCAACTGGGCCACAGATGAAGCAGCCTGGAAGGCTTCCCTGGAAACCAGTAGGGCCTCTACAGATTCTGGTGGGTAAAGGCTGAAATACATAACTAATTTTACTCAAGTTCTTGCAGGCTTTGCAGCCTATCCGGAGGGCAGTCCGGGAACACGGAGCATGTCTGCCTTCCAGCCTGATGACTCTGTTGGGGTGGGGGTCACCCAGGGACTGGCTCCTGCCCGGAAGGGACCACGTGCCATCATCCTGGCCACTCCCATGGCTCTTGGGGTTACAGGATTGAGTGCCTGGGTCCACCGCTCCCGAGTGAGGGCAGCCCAGTCTGAGTAGAAGGTCACCGGTGATGGGGCCACCCTCACGGACTGCAGGAACCTTCAGACAGACTTGGCTGCAGTCATAAAGGAGTGAGGGCCCGCAAGCCTCTTCACCCACTTTCACAGGCCCTGCCAAGCTGCGGAGAGACCCAGGATCTGGGTGGCACCAGGCAGTGACAGCCCTTCCAATGGGTGTCCAAATTCACAGCGGTTGGAATGGAGAGCTCCGCCTGGTGCCCCTGGCACCAACCCCTGACAATTCTATGAAGGGAGGAATGCCTTCAAGGGCTGACGAGGAAGTCCGGGAACTCACCATAGATCACACAGCAAAAGTAAGGATTAGACTTGGACTTCTTGTCCTCCCTTCTTCATGCTACCTTTGTGTCAGGAGCCCAGTTCTTTCTGACTGCTGCGGCTCCCTGCAGTTTCAGCCCTGCCTCAGGAAAGTTTGGAAGACTCATTCTCACTGATATGGGACGAAGATATGAAGGGGAACGTGTGTGTGCGTGGGGGGGGGTGTGAGAGCCGTAGGGGGCAGGGGGAACGTAAGCTGCCTGGAGAGGTGATGTTGTAGAATAGGGAGGAATCAGGGCACATCTCTCAGAGGATGAGTGGTGCCTCCTGGGGCCCTGGAATTGCATGTTGACCCTAGTAAGCCTTGTTCTCAATGCCAACCAAGGAGAGAAAGCAAGAGGGAATCTGACTCATTGAGAGCTTGCTACGGTGTGCCGGCGCTACACTAGGGCCTTTATACAGGTCTAGCCTTTGACTGTGGCAATTATCTTCTGAGTTGGGTTTGACTACTCCCATCTTATAGATGAAGAAATCCAGAAAAGCTAAGTAACTGAGCCATATTCTCACAACAAATGGTAGAGCTTGAATTTGAACCCAGTGTATCTTACTTCTACACCCATGTGGCTTCCCTAGGAAAGGCTGTTCCACACCTGGAGCTTTTCATTCCTGTGTGGCATGGCTCCTTCACTTCCCTCCTGCTTCCCAGCTGCCTCCCTGCAGCTGACTCAGACTGGTGCTTCTAGGGTTGGAAGGTGAATCCCTTGTGTGTGCATGTGTGTGTGTGTGTGCACACATACACTCACATACAGCACACATGTAAGGTGTGGGAAGGATGGAGAGGAGAAGGAAGACTTCTGACCCTCAGATTTAGGGTCTCTGCACAAATGTGGGTCTGTGGGGTCTGCAGACATGCTGTCTCCCCACCACACCACCAGCTGTCATTGCTGCCCAATGTCTCTCCCACTTGCCAAGTTCAGACTTCCAGACAGCAGTCCCCAGGCTGCCCCAGGGCCTTGGGGTGGGGTTTGCTGATGGGTTACAATTATCCCAATGGGGATAATTTCAGACAGACCCACATGTGGAGCAGTAGCAAAACCTACTGTATTTTACTCAATTCCTCCTTCTGTGCGCTAAAAGCTTTGGGGGAAAGGAGGAGGGCTCTTTCAGAAAATTATACCCTGCATCTCCCTTTCTACTGCTCTTAGGAAGTAATTTAATATGGAAATTTGAGCCCATTATTGCACATTTAATTACCCACCAAATGAATGACATATTTAATGAAAATGCAAAATCTTTCAACGTGTAAGATTTCCAGTTCGTGCATTTCCAGACATGTTGCAAAATAATTCATTAACTAGAAATGTGTGCTGCTGGGACTGCCTCAGGGGAAAAGCAGGGCCAGGGAATGGGGCGAATGATGTGGGACACAATTAGTTCATGCCTGCCCTGGGGACAGAGATAACCCAGTGTGGGCTATCTGCTCCAGTGTGGTCTGAGGTGCAGGCCCCTCCTCACCAAGTATAGGGTGCGGAGGCAGCAATGGGGCCAAGGGGCTGGGATGGACTGGTCCAAAGCTGAGTGGGAAGAAGGAGGTGGGGCTACTCATCTCCAGCTCTCTCATTACCCCATATTGCAGTCCCGGGTAATATGCAGAAACAGCTGTCAGTTGTGTGGGAAGAGCTTTGGAAATAGTTCAGAAAATAAAACTGTCTCTGAGGTAGTTATTGGGGCGCAGGCTCTATCACCCCCCTTCTCCCAATGCTCTAGCTGTGTTCTCTCTGGCTTTGGCTCCAGGCTATTATTATATATTAGGGATATTTGTTCATTCACTCAACCAGTTAACATTTGTGGACCATCTGCTATTTGTGGAAAATCTGCTTGTTAATTCAGCCATGCAAACAACCAAGCTTCTTATTAAATGCCCATTATTCATTCATTTCCTTATTCACTCATTTGTTTTAAGCAACGAACTAGCCAGTCAAAATATATTAAATACCTACTATTCTCCTATTCATGCAACCAATTGACAACAAAGTACCTACTATTTGACCACTCATATATCTATCCATCCATCTGAACAACCAACAAATATTTATTGAATACTAAATCTTATTTATCCATGCAATCCACAAATATATACAAAGATTAAGACACAAGTCCTGCTTTCGAGGAGCTTAGAATCAAGCAACAATATTAATAGCTAACATTTAATTTTTATCCTCAACACTGTGCTAAATGCTTTACATATATTAACTCATTTACTAGCATAGGTACCATGAAGAAAGAGGCATAGAGGTTAAATAAATTTTTCAATATTACACAGCTTTTTTGAGTGATAGAGTTTCAGGACATGAACCTAGACAGACATATTGGAGAGCATGTGTTCTCAACTATGAATGGGATAGTAGGCAGGTATATACTGCACAGTTCTATGGGAGAAGGAAGAGATGGATTGGCTGGACCTGGAGAAGATAGAGGAGTTGGCATTTGATCCAGATCTTAAAGGAGGCACAGGGTTCTGTGAGCTAGGGAAGGGTCAGAGAGGCATCTCAAGCTGGTCAATGTTGGGAACTGGAGAATGCAAAGACGTAATTTCTACCCTGAGGAGCTTTCAATCTAGCAGGGGAAGTAACACATGGACATGAACAACTTCACCACCAGGCATAGTAGGGATGGTATGAAATGGTGAGCGATGAATCATGCAAGTGGTACAAATGAAATTTGCAGTAACCGAAAGATGAATTCTTCTAGTTGGTGGTGATCAAAGATGCAATCATAGGGAGACAGAGCTTAAGGCAGACCTTGAATCGAAGCTGAGTAGGATCTCTTAGAACAGAGATGGGGCTGGGAGAACATTGCAGCAGTGAAATGGCATGGGAGAAGACAATGGGCTAGGAAACAAGTGCTGTCATTTCAGGCTTATTTATGTGAGCAATGAGGGAGGATGGTTCTAGAAGGGACTAGAGTGGTCATCTAGGAAGATTAGGCTTTATTTAGAAGGCAGTAGAGAGAGCCCCCAGAAATTTTTGTAAAGGGATGTCCGGTCGGCATGGCTCAGTGATTGAGCATTGGCCTATGAACCAGGATGCTATTGTTCAATTCCTGGTCAGGGCACATACCCAGATTTAGGTTTGATCTCCATTGGGGGTGGGGGTGTGTATGCAGTAAGCAACTTATCAATGATTTCAACGATTTTCTGTCATTGTTGATGTTTCTAACTCTCTCTCCCTCTCCTTTCTTCTCTGAAATAAATAAAAATATATTTTTAAAAAATAGATTAAAAATATAATGGTTTGAGTTTCTATCAATTACAATTTGATTATTCCAACTCTTGTTTAAATCCAAGGCAATGATGGGAGAAATGTTGTTCCTTAGATATATGATCACTATTTCTGAGATATATGATCCATGTGTAGTAGCGTTATCTCTTTGTTTGTTTGTTTAGGCATCAGTAAAACATATATATGCATATATATTTAGAAAATTTAAAGGGGGAAAGTGCTAATTATTCTTTGCCCTCGTCTTTGTATATGGCAGGAGAAAGAATCCTACAAGCTGATCACCCAGCTCCCTGGCTGGCCAGCTTCTGGTTAGATGCAAACAATAGGGGCACTGACAGTAGATCTAAGTGGGGGAGGAAAGAGAGGTCAGGAAACAACTTCACTGCTCCATCCTGCTGATCATAGCTGTGTCCCTCCAGAAATATATATTTATAAGTTTTTACTTTTCAATTACCATCAATATACAATATTATATTAGTTTAAGGTATACAAAATAGTTATTAGATATTTATATAACTTACAAAGTGATCACTGTGATAAGTCTAGTACCCATCTGACACCATACATAGTGAGTACAATATTATTGACTATTTTCTTTTTTTTTAATTTATCTTTATTGTTCAGATTATTACAGTTGTTCCTCTATTTTTCCGCCATAGCTCCCCTCCTCCCATTTCCCACCCCACCCTCTGTCCCCCCCCCCACTGTCCTCATCCATAGGTGTACCATCATTGTCCATTCTCTTCAAGCACCACCAACACCCTTTACCCCTGAAAATTGTCAGTCCACTCCCTTTCTATGCCTCTGATTCTATTGTATTCACCAGTTTATTCTGTTCATCAGATTTTTTATTCACTTGATTTTTAGGTTCACTCGTTGATAGATATGTATTGGTTGTTCATAATTTTTATCTTTACTTTTTCTTCATCCTCTTCTCAAAGGATA